>PITA01000552.1:139374-264094 GCA_004023965.1 Spilogale gracilis
ATCTTGGATACCAGCCCTTTGTCTGTAGTGTCATTTGCAAATATCTTCTCCCATTCTGTGGGTTGCCTCTTTGTTTTGTTGACTGTTTCCTTTGCTGTACAGAAGCTTTTTATTTTGATGAAGTCCCAGAAGTTCATTTTCGCTTTTGTCTCCTTTGCCTTTGGAGACGTGTCTTGAAAGAAGTTGCTGTGGCCGATGAAGCGACTGCCTTCAGCTCAGGTCATGACCCCAGAGTCCCCCGGATCGAGCCCTGCATCAGGCTCCCTGCTCAGTGGGAAGCCTGCTTCTCTTCTTTTACTCCCTCTGCTTGTGTTCTCTCTCTGGCTGTGTTTCTCTCTGTCAAATACATAAATCTTTAAAAAAAAATAATAATTTTTTAAGGCCTAGACTGAGATGGGTTTCTTCAATGAGGATCTAGTTTTATTCTCCTAATTGGTTGGAGAACATTTAAATTGAGTTGAGTACCTGAAGGTTTTTCAAGCCACCAGGGCTATAGAACTTTAGACAGCTAACCTCCATGAGTTCCAGTTTGTATATCTAAATTCTTAGGGAGTATTTTTTGAGACAGAGACTCTTTTGCTGAGGTCACAGCTTTATGAATAGGGTTTCCTGTTCAGTGTTTCCTACTGAGCATGTTCTAGGCTTTGCTTCCAGTCCTCCTGCCTTGGGAGGCTGTGAATGCTGAAACTGCATGCACTCAGGGTAAAGCCCACTCTGCTTCCTTTCGCTTCTGTGAATTTGTTCCTCGAATCATGCTTACCAATTAAAAAAAACAAACAACAACAATGTATTCCATCATTTGGTCTCATGTTTTATTAGAACCAAGAAGGGTAGGGTGGTGTTAGTGTCGCCTATGCTGAATATATTAACATATCATGTAAGCCTATATTTTTTGTATGTGTACACATGCATGAAAAAGTTTAGAGGAATACACACACACACAAACACAACTTTGTTTTTTTTCACCTAGAAGATTATCAACAGCAGATATTTAGTGAGTTTCTCTTTGTTTGGAATATACCTTTCAGAATCCATATCCACAAATATAAAACAAAACAAAATAAAATACAACTTGGAATACATTCAAAAGCTGCCAAAGATTTTTTGACTTTATGGATGAAGTTATTCAGTCCACATGTATATTTGATAAAAGGACAATCACTGTTGTCAGAGTCCAGGTCTTAAAAAGTCCTAGGTGTTCCTGGTTCTATAATTCTGCTACATTCCCAGAGTACTAACATAATTATTGTGATTTCTTAAGTATGTGTGTCCTGTAGAATCAGTGAGAGATCTCAGGGAATGAGAATCAGCAAAGTGCTATATTTTAATCCATGTGAGTCTTAATGCATATAAAAAGTGAATCATTTGCTTAAGAAACTTCTGGAAAAATGTGGCAAAATAAACTTCTATCCAAATGTGTTTTAACAAAGGTGATGCTTTGAGGTTAATTTTAGGATCCTTAAGTAAAATTTTCCTTTTGTTGGGGGGACTCTTCCATGCCTTGGAGAAGTGATAGAATGTACAAATACACACTTTAAAATTATTTTTATGAAATTATTGTATCAAAAACAACCTATAATTTTAAGTGTTTTTCACTTGGAGATGCTGTGTTTAATCCATGGGTTTAAAAAACTCCATGGATTTAGATACCTTAATAAGCTCAGATTCACATCACAAGAGAAACATAGTAAATATATAACAGCTGTAAGTTTCACTCCCACTCACTGTTCTTCCCTGTCACCCTCTCCAAGCGAGACCTTGAAAGTGAAATTGTTCTTATTCCCCTGTGCTTCTCCAATATGCTTTCATCGCAGCCAGGAAAACAAGAGGAGCTTTTAAATGTGCAGCTCTGATCTGGCCCATTTTTTGCTTCAAACCCTTCAGTGATTTCCCTTTTCTTTTAGGACAGTGTCCACATTCCTTAATATGACTCAGGGACTCTGGACCTTGAAGCACTGGCACCTGTCTGCCTTTACAACCCACCTTCCTCCAGCCTTCTGCAGCCACTCCGCCCACCTCTTGCTCCTAGAACAAGCTACTTCCCATTTAGTCTTCACAGGGCTATTTTTTTTTGTGCTTGGAATCAGACTCTTCTACTCTGTTGCCTGGTTAGCTTCAGGTCTCTGCTTAAATGTTACTTCCTCGGGGAGGCTTTCTCTGAAGCTCTTTGTTCTTTTCTTCCCCAGTACTTAGCCTTTTGGAAGTTAAATAATTATTTGTGTAAGTGTGTGTTTCACATCTGTCTCCCTATAGGCTGTCAATGCCATGGGCAGAGAATATTTGTAATTCTATCCCATGACTGCATTCCTTCCACCTAGTGCAGTGCCTGGCACATTGGAGACACTGGAAAATTATTTACTGGATAAATGGATGAATGAATGAAAAAATGGTATGGAAGTCCAGGATGTCCTGGAGGACAGAGCCTGCTGTGACCGTGTTCTTATTGAAAGTTTTATCAACAACTGAGATGAGGTTGTTGGTGTAGGGTTAATGAGACTGACAAAAGCTGGAGCAAGTGACATAATGTATCCAAAAGGATCTCATTCAGCAGGTTAGAAAGGTGGGTCAAATAACAACAGGCAATTTAATAAGGAAAAACACAGAACATTGGACTTGGCTGCCCCTCATCTAATTGAACAAATACAGGATAAGAGACCTTAAGAGCAAAACATGTGAAATGCATGGAGATTTTAACTGACTGCATGAGTCAGTAGTGTGGCCTGCCTGAGATGCTGATTTGATGTTAGCCTCTTTTATAGAAGTAGTGCGTGGAGAAGGGTGGATGTCATAGAACTTCCACAGATGGACCACCCTTGTGGGGCAATGTCCAGTTCTGAGAAGCAGATGTCGAGGGAGAGTGAAATTTGGTAGAATATAATAGAGCTGTTGAAAGGCAGGACCATTACATCTGTTCTCTCATAGATAGAAAGAGACCTGGGATCACCAGGGAAATTCCAGGGAAAATGTCTCTCAATATATTGTAAGGAACTGCCCAGCAGGGAAGTAGGCTGTGCTGAGCTCCTCTCTGCTAAAGGAAATGACACTTTAGGAATTGCACAGGAAAGCACAAACTGAGCTTTGGGAAGCTCTCTGTTGGCTTAGGGAGGGCATCTCAAAGTGGGAGAGTCCCTTCTTCATGCATCTCTAGAACCTGTTGTAGTTTGGTCCCTCAGCGTATTTGGAGTGCCAAGCCTGAAATACATGACCAGTTAAATAATTATTTATAGAGATCTCGTTCATTGTGTCTAGAATTCCCCGATCTAGCCTAACTCTTAGAGGATAATCTTATTTGTCCTTCTTTTGACCACACGGGCCACTGGTAGATGCAACAGAGAGGAGGTAGAAAGACTACCTGTTATAGAGGGAATTCATGCTTGGGGTAAAAATTGGACAGGTTACTATCAAGGTCCTTCATCACCGTGATTCTGTCTTTCCAGTAGAAAGCAGAAGAAGTAAATTCTCTTCTCATTAGGGGTAAGTAAGAAAAGATGTGGGAAATGCCATAAAGAGCCTTTATCATACACAGGATGAAATACAAGGAAAATTAGAATGATGATCATATTCTATAAAGCTGTTTCTTGCAATTTATGGTGGTTGATAAATATGCCTGGGTACCCCAACCCAGGAACACTGCATCCTTGGCCCCAGAGGAGGACTACAGAGAGATCATGGAGGAGACAGAGTAAATTCCCTTTCTAGAGAGAAAAATAGTAAGTGCATCTCTTCATATCCCATTTTCTATTATTCTCTTTGAATCTACATGATGGAACTTATTTTCTATGAAGAAGCCAATAAAATGTACCTGAAAAGAGATACATGGTCAAATAAAAATTATTTTTCTTTTGTTCTCTTTCTCTTCCTTGGTTTCAACTTGAAAACTTACTTTCAGGGGGAAAAAAAAGCAAACATGTAGCTAAGATTGTCCATCAACTTGTGCAGAGGACAACATGCAAATATTCTCATGAAAAGTTACCTCAGAATAGATACCTTTGATGATACCCATCAATAAAGGAAGCAGTGTTCACAATAGCAAAGAGTTGATCTCTCTCTGTTATGAAATAATAAATTCATTGATTAAAAGACTGCATTTTCCAAAAGAGAGTATGCTTCAGACTAGAATTTTTTATGGCTTTCCAAGCATATGGGCATAGCAATTGGGAAAACTGACCTGAATTTTAAAACATAAGGATTTTAAAAATGGAGTTGGGCTTGGCATTTATTAGCTGCCTGACTATTTGCCTATGCCAAAATTCCTTCATCTGTAAAGTAAGGATAATGATGCCTACCTTAAATGGGTTCTTACGGGTGTGAAATAAGAAAATGTACAAATGCCCCAGCACAGGGAAAAGAAGCATTCTGCTAATAGGAGACACTGAGAGAGCTGGGGCCACACCATTGTCATCCTCATAGGGTACAGAGCTATGGCTGCCTGGAGTCGCATTTGGGGTGCATGGTTTAAATGGCGTTAGCTTTGGAGAGCTGGAGAGAATCTCCATTAACTTCAGATTTTCATGAGGAAAGGACACATTATTCCAGTCACTCTTTGATGCCTTGGTAATATAAAGAAACTAACATCAGTTTTTGAAAATTACTTGAATTAGGAATTTCCTGGTTAAATTTCATTGAACCTCCTAGAAGTAACTTATGGACTTCCATAATTACTTTAGTTCAGTCACTGGGTGACCACCAGCGTGGTTTCTGACAAAATGATGTGACCACAGTGCAGACCACTTCTTAGCGTGTCCATCTATTCTCAATGCTCTTGGTTCCCAGAAAGAGTTAATGATGTGCAACTGCATCTAGTGAAGCAATTGGAGAGAATCAAACTCAAAGGTGTTTTTTTTTCCATTTGTTTTTTGTTCATTTTTTTGTTTTGTTTTGTTTTTTTAAATACATTATGTGCATATCCCAGGTAGGTCAGCCAGATATGGCTGAATTACTTAAAGTGCTTAAGAATGACCCTGATAGAATATCCATAGGGGTTAGGAAACTGAATTTATTTCTTGGTTTAGCATTTTGGCAGAAATTACTTGGCATTTTTGACTTACAAGATAAATAGAAGTTCTGATTTCTGTTCTCAAGAAGGTAGACTTGGCTTCTTACTTAATCTGCACTTACCCCTTGGCCCTCATTTTGTATTAGAATTTGAAGGATAGGCTCAGTACTTTGTATTTAGTCAATTTGAAGAGTTCACATACTCTCTCATCCCTGGGTTACTAAATAGTTCAAAAATAAATATGCAACATGCATCTCATTTGAGTGGCATTTTATAACAAATGGTGATTATTTAGTATTTACATGTACTTTGAAGGTATTTCAGATTAGCTTGTATTAGTAATGAGTAGTCAAATATGTAATGGGCTCAATGGGCTAGAGAAAAATAAAATTTTGATTTTCCACAAAAGGCTCAAGCCTCAAAAGAGAGAAAAATACATACGTGTCTTTGTATATGTATGCAGATGTGGGACGCATACATGTCCCAAGCGACATGACTGAAGAAGATTAAAGTGGACCAAAATTTAGGCTGCCCAGTGAACCAGGCTAAGGTTTCATGGAAATCAGCGACCTGCTGTCACTCCCTGGGCATTTGTGCAAAGACTGGAGAAGTTGTCAACAGTCTGGGTTCTGAGAACATTCCTGCCCCAAGAGGGAAGGCTTATGATGAGCTCATGGGGCTTTCCAGTGCTGACCCACAGCCTTGGCAACCAAGAGTTTTCCCGAAGAAAAACCTGGCCTTTAAGTTATCAAAAGCCTATTGTAACATATTCAGCTCTAAACAGAGGTCACTATTTTAAGGGTGACTCAAGTCCTGGGATCACATGGAGAAGACTGGTGGGGTCTTTGAACAGAGGTGGTCCTTCCCAATAAGGGGACTGAGGGTGACACTGGAGCGTGGAGACTGGGAGGGTCCGGGGTTGGACCTCCCTGGAGGAACTCCATGGATGCATCTTGGACAAGAGTGATGAGAGTACATTATGTTGGCTTCCATAATTCTGGGAAACGTGTGAAATCACGAAATCACATAATGGGGGGGGTACAAGGGGAGGAGGAAATAATTGTTTCCCTTGTCTCCCCTGAGGGAGGAGGACTCACCGTCGCGCCACCTCTAACCCCCGTATTTCTCACTTTTCCCGGCTCAGACCTGTCCCCGCCCGTGTTCTCTTCCTCGATACCCAGGCCCCCGCCGGATCTTGCCCTATCTCCGGACAGTCACTACTGAGGAACGGGGACGCGGGGGCTTGTTCAGGCCAGCTGCTCCGAGGTCGCTGCGGTCGGTGAGGGCGCGGGGAGGGGGAGGACCCCCGGCGCAGCCGCGGTGGGTGAGTCCTGCCAAGAAGGGCGGGGGCTCCGGAGCGCGCACGCGGCGGCGGAGAAGGAGGGAGCGGGGAGGGCGTGTGAGAGAGTGAGCCACAAGAAAAGGGAACGCGCCTGCCGCCGCCGCCCTCCTCCGGAGAGACGCTGGAGTGAGGCTGTGCGAAGCGCCGCATTTCAATGAGAACCGGCAGAGGCACATCCCAGCACTAGCGGCTGCAGCCGAGACGCCCGCGCTCCACCGGCAGCTGCAGCCCAGCCCCGGCCCCGCCGCCGCCCCGCCGTCCCGCAGCCCCGGCCGCGCCCAGCCCGGTGAGGACAGCCCCAGGAGGCGGCCCCGAGTGCGGCCACAAAGACCCCCGGCAGCGTCTCTCCGCGGACGGGTGCGTGGTTTGCCTTCGCTGGGGAAGGGCGCTGCGGGCAGGGTCGGCAGGAGGGCCCCCGCCGGGGCCTCACAGCGCCCGCTCCTCCCGCAGCCGTGGGCGCCGAGGAAGCCCGGGGCATGGAGGGCAGGGCGGGCACTCCCCTCGGCCCGCCGCCGCCACCCCGCCCGCCGTTCCTCGAAAGGCTCTGCCCCGCGGTGGCCAGACTGGCCGCGGCCGGGGGCGGTGTGTACGGGCGGCCCCGGGGCTGCTGGCACCTGCCTCTTTTGTCTGGTGCCACCGGGCTTAAAACGGGGAGTAGGGCGCGCGCCCCCCGCCCCGTAAGGCTTTTCGCCACGTTGCTAGTGGAGATGGAGAGCCAGGGCGGAGGAGCTGGGCGAGGTGTTTGTCATTGTCAGAACTGGCCGCGGAGCAAGGACCAAGTCTGCGCCTAGAAGGAGTGGCCGGGCCAGGCCTCTTATTGTGTGTGTGCTTTCTCGTGTGCCCGGGAGGGTGGTGTGCTTGAAGATGGGGCGACCTGTACGTGGTGGGTGGCTGCAGTGTGGGTGTCACAAGTACATTTGCAGGGTCCTAAGTTCCTTCAGGGACGGCGAGGCTGCCTCATGTACAAATTAGTACCTGCAGTGTTAAAAGCATGCGGAGAGGAAATGGCATTTTCCTCCTAGTGGGAGCGCATGCACAGCCCTGCATTGCCCCACAAAAGGGGCTGCTTTTGAAAACCAGGTTTTCACGGAATCACGGCTGGATTCGGAAAGGCAAGGCTTGTAAGAGATGGAGCAAATGAAAGGTTTCATTCAAACCGGCTCCCTCTCTCCGCACCTGTGAGTGTGTGTCCAGGTTATGGTGCACACGCGTTTAGCGGCCACACTGCAGGGTGTTCCGTGAATATGCTTTATGAATGTTCCTAAATACATCGCCTTTCCACTGGAAAGGAAAGTAGGACAGTCTTTTAAGTATGAAATGTCACATGAAGGCTGGTCAGAAGGGATTTTGAGAGGGGTTAGATGTAGGCATTAATTATAAAAGATTGGCACACATCCTGTGGTGTCCGTGTCCAAGGTGGTGCATGCACTCCCAAGGTGTGTGCATGACTCTTACTGCACGGCTGGCTGGCTGCCCATCCACCTGCATCCTAATCCCACTGGCAGAATGTCCCTGGGGACTTCCAGGTCCCGCATCCTTTAGATTTGGTAATCATTATGCCAAATTATTTCTTGGTGTGTGTGTGTATGTGTGTGTGTGTGTGTGTGTGTGTGTGTGTGTAAATCTCTGAAACAGGAACTCATTTCCTTATATAGAGAAGGATGAACACAGAGGTTCCTCAAAATGGTGAGAAATTCCACAGAAGACAATTGAGGATGTTGATTTCTTGGCATGGCAGGGTTTATAGGAAAATCTCTCGTTCCCTTCTTGTTACCATGACACATATGTGCCCAGGCCCCCAGCTACCAGTGGTCCATGAATGTGTGTCTCTGTGCTTTAGCGGTTTCCTGTGCAGAAAGCAAGAACCTGTGGAAGCCCAGGGAATCTTCTCCAGGAGCTCATGGTTCAAATATATGACTAAGCCAGCTGAAGAGCTGAGCCAGCCAAGGCAAGAGAAGGAACACCTATTTTGATATCGCACATAATTATGGAAATGTTAGGGTGTGTAGTGTGGTTTTTGACATTCACTTAGTGGTAGCTCTGGCCTTGAAAATGATTCTACTTTGAGTGTGGTTTTTCTTTGTCACCAAGATCATTGCTTACTTTTCGGCAGGCTCAGTGAAGGGAAGTCAGAGATGTGCTTGTCCTGGTTGAACATATGATTAAGGGTGAGGAAATACCCATATAAAACAAAATCAGTTTTTGTCTATTTTAAAATTTACCTTTTTTTTTTTTCCATTTGGGGTAGAACTCTTGGTTCTAAAAACTTGATTCCTTTAGGGGATTCCAACAGTTGCTAAATTATTTGGCTTTTGCAAATCGTGAATCCATAAAAGCCCGTTCACACTACATCAGCACTCTGTGCTGACACAATTGTCCCATCCTTTGCTATGGTCCTGCTTGTTGTCTCTTGGTTCCTATAGATTTGGGAGGAAACCCCTCAGGTTGGAAGATTGCTTACAGCCTTTAAAAATAAAAGAGAAGCTTCAAAAGCCAACCTGGCCTTTGTAATATATGAAGTTTGAAGAGCTTAGAGAGGTGGTATGAGTACTCCTCCCCTCCTCACCCTTTTTGGAAGACAAAAGAGCTCTGTTAGGGGGAGATTAAAAAAAAAAGTGGGAGCAATGATACCGTGGTTAAAATATTGGTTTCGTTACTCAGTTAATAGCTGCCTGAAGAACTGGATCACTGTTTTGAAGTTATCCAACTTCAAAGTCAGTGAAACTTGTTCAAATCTTACCTATATATGGTATCACTTTTCCTGGAATATTCAAATTTAGGTTATTATGAATTTAAGAGACCTGAGGTAGTTTTCATGTTTGAAGGGGAAAAAATACACTGAACTAATAATCAGTCCAGGTTTGAGGGCCCTCCTCCCCAGGTCTGCAGTAGAATGATGAGCAGATGAGGACATTAGAAGCTTGGTGACACCGCCCCCTCTGTCTGCAGGGGAAACCTTCCTCAGTTAAGTGGCCTCCCCAAGGTCACAGTCTTAGTTAAGAGTGAGGCTTTAAAACCCCTATTTTTATGGGTGAAGGGGTCTAAGGAGGGCCTCAGGGGGTCTGGTCTCTAAGACACAGCACATGGGGCAGCAAGGAGGGAGTGCTAGTGTCAGGGTCAGTCAGAGTAAACCTAGGTTCAAATCCCAGCTCCCTGGATTATGACTCTGGGACCCTGGATCTATCCTGTACTTGCCTTCAGTCATAATTATATTACTGACCACCTTGGATTGTTGTGAGATTTAGAAGGGAATTTTTGCACATTATACAATTGCTGAATAATAGTGTTAGGCACGTCATAGACATTTAGTAAACACCAGCTTCTTCCAGTTCCTTTCAGGAGTACACAGTCTCTAGCAGGACTTTTAAACCTCAACTTTGAGCCACTCTGGACTGAGGGTCAAGGAAAGGTCGGGGAGGCTTGGTAGTACTTTTGTTAGTTTGGACTGACCTTCAGAAAGGCAACGTCATCTGGGATTTGGGGAGCACTCATAAGGTTCTTGCTCCAGATTTTCCATTTCCCTTATATTGCATTTCATCATGCCTGAAATTTTGTCATCAAAACTTCTTTCTTTTGAATGCTTTCTAGATTGACCTATTAAAATCCAGATCCCCTGCAAGGGTCAACATCACAAGCCTTTATCACGTATCCCCTTAGCAAGGATCAGTTGATCCCATAGGTACCTTGCTGATGACAGGGCTCCATAGACAGTAAAATGGGGACCATGGGAGGGGGTGCAAGCTTATCTTTCAGAAGGGTCATGAAAATCAGAAAGACTCCCAAAGAGCTTTCTTTACCAGAAGGGGGCGATTTTATTCTGACTACTTCTTTCTGTGAGACAGTTAAGAACAAAAAAGCAGATTTTATTAATTAAAAACATTAATACTTAACACATGCTAGACACTCTTCCCAGTGCTTCATGTATTCATACTTAATATTAAGTATGAGGTAGGTATGACTGGCATTCCTGTGATTCCTATGTGTAGTTGAAGAAGTGAGGCTTTAAGGATGTTGATCCAACTTGGTCCTGTACCAACCTTGAGAAATGTACTTGATCAACATCTCTAAGCCTCAGTTCCCTCAACCATGAAAATAGAGTGGAAGGAAAGGCAGAGAGCCCTCCTAAAAGTAACTTTTATTCCTTCTGTTCTTTTTCCTCTTTCTCCGCAAACTTTTTCTGCTTTTTTTAACCCAACTTATCTGAAGCTAATGTAAGCAAATGAGTTATGGTGAAATCACTTTTAAAAAACCTGTCCTCAAATATGTGAATATGTTGGAAAGTTTTCAGTTGGTAGAACCTGGGGATTGATTCGGTTTCCTCTCCATCTGGCCAGAGGGAGTGCAAAACTTCGTGAACCCTTTATAATTTGTTAAATGTTGACGCCCTCATTTTGGTTTCCGGCCCACCACCACTTCATATCATTAACTCTATGGTAATATGAAAGCTTAGCTTCCATCTGCCACCAGAGTGAGCACGCTGTAGGGCGGTCTGGGCTTTGGAGTCAAGCAAACCTAGGTGGGAGGGCTTGGTTCAAGCATTTCTCAATTGTATGACTTGGAGAAATTTTTCTGTGCCTCATATTCTTCATCTGTCAATAGGGATAATACTACTTGGAAAAGTTTGTTGTGACTTGGAAATAACAGCTATTCAAAGCCTGAAAGGGGTAGGTGGTCACTACAAAGGAGCCGATTCTAACTAAACTGGGGTTGATTGATGAGCTCTTTCCATAGGGGCTGCCTCTTCTACTTCTTCCTTGTCTTCTAACTTGATAAAGCATATTAAATATATCATCAATTACAGCAATATTTCCACCAACTGCTCTTGACCTGAGCCTTTTAAACCACGATCTTAAAATAACATCAGTATGTGTCTCTGTTTTTTTTTTCCTTCTGTGCCTCTAGGTTCCACTTCAACTCCGTCATGTCCTTCGGCCGAGACATGGAGCTGGAACACTTTGATGAGCGGGATAAGGCTCAGAGATACAGCAGAGGGTCGCGGGTGAACGGGCTGCCCAGCCCAACGCACAGCGCCCACTGCAGCTTCTACCGAACCCGCACGCTGCAGACCCTCAGCTCTGAGAAGAAGGCCAAGAAGGTTCGTTTCTATCGAAACGGAGATCGATACTTCAAAGGGATTGTGTACGCCATCTCCCCAGACCGCTTCCGATCTTTTGAGGCCCTGCTGGCTGATTTGACCCGAACTCTGTCGGATAATGTGAATTTGCCCCAGGGAGTGAGAACAATCTACACCATTGATGGGCTCAAGAAGATTTCCAGCCTGGACCAACTGGTGGAAGGTGAGCACTCACTCCCAAGTGACCCTTGAAGATACATTCTCGTGTTTCCATGTTGTTCTAGGGAGGGAGCCTTCAGCCCAAGGCTCTGGTCCTTATTGTTCATACATTTGGGAGTTCTCTTGGCTGTACTGTAGTGTAGAATGAGAAAAAACCCACCAATGGTATTAGGTCAGGCATCTTATAATAGTGGACTGAGGGGAAAAGCGTCTTAATTCTCTAGCATTCTCTGTTCCTTTTGTCATTCTCATGCTACATTTTAAGTCCCTTTTTATATCTTTAATCACATCGTTTATACTCATTTCTAGATGCACATGAGATTTTGCTGTCACGATGTCTGAAATTACTTGAACTGAAAATAACTAATGGCTTGTGAAATTTTTGAGTGGAGAGGAACCTTATATAGGTATCGAACCCATTAATTCTGTCACCAGAGACTGAGGCCCAGAAACTTGGAGTGACATGTCTGTGGTTATGTGGTGAGGTCGTGTTAATACTGGACTAGGAATTAGGTTTTCTGGCTTTTCTTTCCAATGTGGTACTTCCTTTTAAGCTTAAAGAATTGTTGTCTTTCTGTGGTATTTGAAGATATAAAGGCATTAATCTGTTCAGTGTATTGTTTTTCAAAGTCAAATTTAGATTAAAAGTCGTCATCAGTTTTAGACATTGAGACCTGGTGGCTTGTGCCAGCAGAGGAAGTAGACTTGTTTCGGTACCAACCCCATTTGAGCGACACAGAAAGCCTCTAAGGTGATTACCTTAGAAATCATAAGCTGAGTAAGATGACGTGGAGAAAGAAAAGGGGTTGAATTCATGCTAAAGTGTGAATGCGGATGGCTGATCCTCTTCGGAGAGTAGTTCCTGGTCTGAGGTGTTCAGGTCATGATGATGTAGCACTCAGCACAGAAGAGCATGGCAAAGAAGTTCAGAGTTTGGGAAGTGGTTGACTTCACCCGGAGTTCCTATTTACTCTGGATATATTTGCCTGGACCTGTTGTCTTCCTGGATCCTGGAGGAATGCCGTACACATCATGTCTCCCTCTCTTGTGCAGGTAGCAGGAAGCATCCGTTTCAGGGTCCCGTGGGCTTTGGGATTCCCCAGTCCTGACCACACACAGGCAAACCCCCTTGTCCTCCTTTGGAACCAGAGCTTGTACATGATTCAAGGCTGAGAGAGTCCTGCATCTCTCTCCCATTTTCCTTCCCTTTCTCCCTTGGCAGGGATGCCAGTCCAGTCACAGTATGACAGGACTTGAGAGGATGTGGAGAGCCTGGCTTTGGTGTGTTTATTATGTGGGAATTCACATCTCTTCAATGACTCGTCTCCCTGCCAAGATGCCTGCAGACTTGGCCTTTTTCCTTCTATTCAGATGTTGGCACTTTCAGTAAATTAAAGGGGAAGAATGAACATGAAATTTCTCTGCATCAGCTTTGATTTTTGTGCTCTGTTCTTTTCCTGACCTTGGAAAATACCAGGATAAATAAAACATTTGGTGGGCTATTCTAAGGGACCTGGATAAAGATGAAATGCAAAGTCAGGCACACAATCAGTTACCAAACCATCCCTTTGAGGACTGATGGTAGTAGACACAAAATACACCAAGATCCCCAAGCACATTTTAAGGCAGCCAGGCTTGGCTTCTCACTCTGTTCTGGGGCGGGGCAGTGTCCTATCAGTTGCCCACACAGAGGGATCTTTACTGAGAAGTGGCCAGAGATATCTCCACAGCCCCTGTCCACCCAGGGGAGGGTGTGTCGGGTGGGAAACACTGGTTCTCTACAAACAAGGATCAGCAACATCATGGCATGCTTGCCACCATCTTCTTTGTCAGTTTTTTTTTTTTTTTTTTTTTTTTTAAAACCAACTAATGCCTGCTCTAAGAGACTGCCATCCTGAGGAGTATAAGGACAGCTCACTGTTACAGAGCGTGTGTCTTGCATATATGAATACATTTAGCTCACATGATGACCCCGGGAGCTAGGTACTGTGACCATCCTTATACCACCATGAGAAAAGCAAGGCACAGTGTAGTTAAGTGACCTGCTTAAAGTCACACAGCAAGAAGTGGTAGAGTTAGGATTTGAACTCAGGAAGGCTGGTGCCAGAGCTTGAGCTCATAACTGCCACCGATAAGATACCAAGTGGAGTATTCTTAGTGGCTTTTAAATGAAATTTCATTGTATTTGATTATTCTTGAAAACAGATGCTTTTAACTTTGACTTAATTCCACGAATGACAGCTACAGCTCCCAGAAACACCTTAATATTGTCATTTACCTCCAAATATTTTTCTCTCCAATCAATATGAAGCAACTGCCTATTGACTATTCTCATGTTTAAAAAAATGACTTTTTGGAAACAAAGTGCTTTTTTCTGATTGAATGAATAACTTCAGTACAGTATGTAAATTTATATATTGGCTGTGTTTTTTTAAAGAAATCTAGTTTAAACAGATTTTTTTTTTCTCGTTTATAATTCTGACAGCAGGCAGCTGCACTTAGTGTTGAAGTAGCTGGAAATTCATTTAGATTGGCCTCTTTGTCAATTACATTTTTGCTTAGTCTGTTAAAATGCAAACGGTTGCTTCATATTCATCATTAGGTTCCTATCTCTCACTTTACATACTAATTTTATGTAAACGTCAATGCATGTTATTAGCTTCTCATTTCCCTTTCCAGTATGCTGATGTTTGACTTTTAAATTAAATCCTTCTAGTGGAGGCAGTGAAAAATGTATTTGACTTGTAATTTTTTTTAAGTTTGTTCTTTCTCACTTACCTCAGACTCCAAATTCTGAATTACAATGACATATGTGAGTTTCTTTATTTATAACAGTTGCATGGTCACTTGTACTGTTTCGTTATTATTATCCACAGATTATTATGCCTAAATTTGGTTTAAGCTCATTGACGGAGCTGGTTCTTCACCTCAAGTATAAATGTATGAGTGTGTATATGTCTGTGGGTTATGATTATAAGTGTGTCCCTTTATACATGCATACACACACACACACGCACACACCTATGTAAGAGCAGACAATGGATTAGTAGTTTTAATTGTTTGCTTTCCAGATGGCCTCAATACATTAAAAAAAGTCAGGATAATTAAGAAGGAAAGTGAAATTACAGTCCTATTTCTGCAAGTGGTTCACCTTGAGACTTGGCCTCATTTTCCCAATATTGACTTTTTCCCCCCAATTTTACACTATTTATGTTCCACTGTAGGTGTGTAAATGTTGTAAAGGCTAATGAAGAAATAACATTTAAAACCTTTAAACTCTTAGGAAAAAGATGTAATATGAATCCCAAGCACTGACTGATTGATTTTGTTCTTTATCATCAGGTGCTCAAGCATCAGCGTATGTGTTGGGGGTGAGCCACCACCCCCCCCCTTTTAAATAGGCTTTATTTTTAGTTGAGTTTTAGGTTCATAGCACAGAGGGTACAGAGATTTCCCATACATCCCCTCCCTCAACACATGACCAGCCTCTCCCGCTGTCAACAGAGTGGTGCATTTGTTATAATTGATGGATCTACACTGACATATCATTAGCACCCAAAGTCCAGAGTTTACATTTGGGCTCACTCTTGGTGTTGTGTGTTCTATGGGTTTTGACAACAGTACAATGACATGTATGCACCATTGTAGTCTCATCCAGAATAGTTTTGCTGCTCTAAAAATTCTCTGTCCTTCACCTTTTCATCACCCTCGCTCCCAAGCCCTGCAAGCCATTAATCTATTTGCTGTCTTAAATAGTCCTTCTTTTAACATCTTGTGTGAATGTAGATATGGGAGGGTTGGGACATTTCCCATAAGCATTAACATAAGCTAGTCAGGTATGTTGTCTCTTGGATATAAATAAGTTAATTTGTATGTCAGTTCTGTGGTATTAGCAATGAGTTGCCTTCTTTCTCAGCTCCCACACACCTTGACCCCCCACTTCGCCATGGACACTGCCTGACTCCAGAACTGGAGTGGTAGGGCTCTGTTCCCAAGTCCTCAGAGTTAACCTCTCAGGAACAAGTCCACACTTCACCCCACAGTTGGGGAATCTCTAACCACTGTTTCCGGTCACCCGGTTCTCCTGAAAATTTTTCTTCCCCTTGATGTGATATCATCTATTTCTTTCTGTAATTCACTGGCCTCTTCTATACCTCTTTCTGCTGTAGTAAGTTTTAAATGAATTCTGGAATGGCTCTAAAGCATACTATCTCTAAAATTTCCTGTCACCAAATAGTTTACGAGTTTTATTGTTGCTGTTGTTTTGGGTTTTTTTTTTTTTTTGAGTACAGAGATGTTAAGGATATACCTATCATTTACCCAGAAGGAAGCTTTGTGCACTTAACAATATATCCTAGCATGCAGCTAGAATTGCTCTGTCCTTTTTACTGACTTCATAGTATTCCTTCATGAAAACATATCCTCATCTATTTAACCTGTCTTTTATTGATGGGCTTTTATTGATAGGTTGTGACCAATCCTTTGTTATCAGACACAGTTTTGCAGTGAATATCCTTGGATTTGAGTTTTCTACCCATGTAGCAGAATCTTTGTAGGACAAATTCCCAGAAGTCATATTGCTGGATAGAGAGGTATAAACATTAGACACTTAAGAGCTGTTACAAGGGGCGCCTGGGTGGCTCAGTTGGTTAAGCCACTGCCTTTGGCTCAGGTCATGATCCTGGAGACCCGGGATCAAGTCCCACATCGGGCTCCCTGCTCAGCGGGAAGCCTGCTTCTCCCTCTCTCACTCCCCCTGCTTGTGTTCCCTCTCTGGCTGTGTTTCTCTCTGTCAAATAAATAAAATCTTTAAAAAAAAAAAAAAAGAGCTGTTACAGATCTTCCTAGATGTGGGACAAGCTCATACTCCCATCAGTAACATATGAGATGGGCTGTTTTCCTATACCCTCAACAAGACAATGTTTTATCTAATGTTTGGCTACTTGCCAACCTATTATGAAAAGAAAAACATATATCCACTTATAGTTTTAATTTTCATATGATTAAGAATGCATTTGTATTTCTTTTTCTGTGTGTTGTTTCTTCATAGATTTTGACCTTTTTTCTACCAGGTTGGGGTCTTTTTATTTTTTTGACTTGTAAAAAAATTTTTTTTCTAAGATTTTTATTTATTTTTTATTTAACAGAGAGAAACTCAGCTTGAGAGAGAACACAAGCAGGGAGAGTGAGAGAGGGAGAAGTAGGCTTCCCACCGAGCAGGGAGCCTGATGCAGGGCTCAGTCTTGGGACCTGGGATCATGACTTTAAGCTGAAGGCAGATGCTGAGCGACTGAGCTACCCGAGTGCCCCTGAACTTTTTTTTCTTTTTGAGATATTGGCCTTTTGGGATATTAATTGAAAGTTTTTTTTTCCTGGATTGTTCTTTATCTAGTGACATTGTTTGTTACATTTTTTGCCATTCAGATCGAAAAGAGTTGAAATAATCAAATGTATCAGACTTCATTTATGGTATGATTTTCATGCCTCTCGGGTTGTACCCTGAGATTATAAAGCTGTTTTCCTCACTTTCTTCTGTATTTTTATGTTTCCATTTTAAAAATATTCTAATGAATGTCATGTTAGTACAGTGTGTAAGGTAGGGGTTCAATCATTTTTAAAGGTTTGTGTTTTGAAACTAATGTGGACTTATTAGAAGTGTTATAAAAGTAAGGAGTTCCCTCCCACATGCCCTTCCCACAATGGAACATCATACACAACCGTGGCACTATGATAAAAAACGAAAGTTACCTTTGGAACGATGCTAGTAACTACAGGCTTTTTTCAGCTTTCATCATTTTCCCCCCTGCTGGCCTTTTGTTTTTGGTTCCAGAATCACATGTTGCATTCAGTTGTTGTGTCTTCTTCATCTCTGCCAAGCTGGGACAGTTTTTCAGTCTTTCATGTCTCTATGGACGTGGCCATGTTGAAGAGTACTGATCAGTCATAGAATGTCCTTCAGCTTGGGTGTGCCTGATGACTAGATTGAAGTTCGGTATTTGTAGCCAGAATTCCACAGAAATGATGCTGTGCTCCTTTCGGTGCATCATTTCAGGGCACAGGGTGTCTTCTTACTGGTGAGATTAGCTATGACCAGTTGGTAAGGATGGTATCCGCCACTTACCTTCACTCTGAAGTTACTATTTTCTCCTTTTTCAATGAACACATATTTGGGGGAGAAACTTTGAGGCTATGTGAATATCTTGTTTCTCCTTCAATTTTGCCCATGAATTTTGGCATTTACTGGTGGTTTTGCCTATAGCAGTGTTTGCAGTGGTATTTGAATGGTGAATTTCTATTTCCCTCTTTACTTGTCTCACCCTTAAACACAGATGTCTTTTACTTTTCCTGTCTTTGGATCTACTGTGATGTCAGCTACTCTTATTATTTTAACCACTCCTTTAAGAGTGGTTAATTTCTTTTAATTTCTCTCAAATAATAATAAAACCTTTCTTCTTCACTCCTACCACCTGGATATACTTAACTGATACTGTAGTCCTTAGTCCTTTCAAACTCAGCCAGCATAAATATGACCTCGTTCTTTTCTACTACTCAGAATTCATTCCTCTTCTCATATTCTGGATCTTGTTAAATGGTGTCACCATCTAACCTAACATCCCTCTTGACTTCTCTTCCCTTCACCTGTCAGATCAAAGCTGTCACTAAGTTCTGCTGAACTGCTTAAGGCATTTCTTCAACTTGTCCTCTCCACCACCATTATTATAGTTTTCAAGTTCTTATCAGTGTTTTATCAATGGTAGTATTTTTTACTGCAGGTGTGATACATTCTTATACAGTGAGCATTGCAGAAAATTTGAAAGATGCAAAAATGTTTTAAAAAATGATAACTCCTCATATTCCTACCACTTGAGTCTTGTCTCTCCACTGCACTTTTGCAATAGGCTTGTGAGCTGAAAATACATATCTTAGTTTGTCTTTGGCCATTTGCTTTTCTCTTCTTTATGTAACCTGTATTTGTTCCTCCTTTTCCATTCCAGAGTCTGTCTTAGGTCAGATCCATTACGACACATGTGTGTCCCAGATGGCAGTTTTTAAACCAGTTTTCCTGCCTATAAACCTGACCACAGAGAAACCACTTTGTGCCATACCCTTGCGTCATAATGGCTCACCACTTAGTTGTAGAATACAGCCTAAAGTCTTTAATGGATTTCTCTCAGTGACCCTGCTCCCGCTCCTTCCATTTTGTCCATTTCTTCTATTACCCATTGATAACGCTTAGCAGAGAGCTTGGATGTGCTCTTTGCTTGTGCGCTCCCATCTCCAGGCTTCCCTTCTCTCCTGTGCTCTCCTGAGGGTGCGTAATGTCATGGTTAGGTTATGGCTGTGAAGTCAGATGACTTGCATTAGAATCCTAGCTCAGCCTTTGCTAGCCATGTGACGTTGAGAGATAGCTGCCTATCTCTCTGTGCCTCATTGTGCCCTGTGATAAGTGATGTATTAATACTTAGCTCATAGGATTTTGTTGAGGACTACAGGTTAAACAGCATGAGGTAGAACAGGATCTGCTACATGGCAGACATTTACATAACCTCTTCAGCCAGTGGCATCTCCAACCTCATCCCACAGCCTATGGAGAAACAAATCTCCCACAATTAAAAAATTCTTGCCTTGGTCTTTCTGACCTGTCAAACCCAGTGGTTCCCGTGATAAGAAATATCTGTATATGCTGTCTATAGTTGCTCAGCTTCCAGTCATACTTCAGCCCCTTGATTAGCGTCATGACACTGTAATATACTTATTTATTTTATACCAAGGTCTCTGGAAGTCAGCGAACCATTGGAGTCCTCACTGCCTAACATGGTAGTTGTAAACACTCAATAAATACTGTGGGAAGAAGGAGAAAAGAGAATAAATGGATGGATGAATGGATGAATGAATGGACGAAAGTAAGCCAGCATCACTGCCCAACTGACGTGGCCATTATAGGGCCACATGTGGTCTTTCAGGGCCCAGGCCAGGGATCTCTTAGGAATTCTTCTCCTTGATGCTGTTCCTGGAGCACTGGATGCTCACGCCTGGATGTCTTCCAGTCATATACTTACCTCTTGGTTTCCAAGGCTCCAGGCACCTGATTTCTCTTAATTCTCTTCACTGGCTCCTCCATCTCTGGGAACTCTTTAGAGGCTGGTGTTAGCCCTGGATTTCTTCTTGTCCAGTTGGGTGCGGTCTCCTGGAGTGTTTTCTTCAGTTTCCTCTCTGCAGCTGCCATATGCATCGCCCTCCAAACTCCAGGCTTATATTTGTAACTGCTTACTGGAAATCTCCAACTGGTTGGCTCCTAGGAACTTCAAATTTAGTATTTGCACAACCCAATTAATGTCTTTCCTTACCATCAAATCCAAACCTGGTTCCCTTCCTATTCTACCTATAGTAGTATATGAAAAGTCAACCAAAATGGAAGTTCTGATATCATCATTTCATTTTCGTCGTTTGACTCAGATTCCCTTGGTTCCCACATCTGGACAGTTGCCAATTTTACCATCTAGTCAACTGATTCTATGTGCTAAGTACTCCTTATTGCACCCACTTCTCTCTGCTCCTCATGCAGATGTGTGAAGTTCAATTCTCCATCTCTTCTCCTGGTCTGTTATACCAACTTTCTCAACTTCTCTCTTCCCACATCCTGTCTTCAGCTGTCACACTGAAGCCAGTGAGAGCTTTCTGAAACCTGAGTCTGATAGAGCACAAAAGCTTTGACCTTGGGCCCTACTACACCCTCACTTTAACTTATTTGTTCATGGAACCATTTTTATTTTATTTTTTGAGAAAGACATAGTAATATCTCACAGACTATGCCTTTACTGTACTGTGTGGTAGAGAAGATTTTTATTTTATTTTTATCTGAAATGCTGTCCTCTTTCTTTTCTGCTAGTAAAAAATCGTACCCTCACTTCCAAGACCAGCATGAATTCCATTTCTTCTTTATTGATTGCTCAGTGGGAAGTGATTTCCTTCTCTCCTGAGTTAGGGTTGCCTGGGCCCTTATTTAGCAATTATCACTCACTGCCTTGTGATAAAATCTTTTCATTTCTACATCTTGATTTCTAAGTTCTTTTGAAGACAAGCTCATTACTTAGGTGTCCTTTTACTCCCCAGAGTAGCAAATTCAGATTTTGTACCTCCTATTGAACACTTAGGAGTTTGTTAATTTTTAGTTTTAGTTTAGTTAATTTTTAGTTTTCATGGGTAATACTATATGTGCTTGTTGCAGTTTGGTTGTTTCTTTATTTTATTTTATTAAAAATTTTTTTAACTTTTAATTTTTTTAAATTTTGTTTGCAGTTTTGTTATTTGTTTCTCTATTATGTCCTTAGGAGAAAGTTTTAGCAATGAGAATATACGTTTTCAGGGTTCCAAATACAGTTGTCCATGTTGCTTTCAAAAAAGGTTTTTTATCAATTTATAATGGCCCTAGTGGTATTTTCTAGTTTCTATATATTTTGTCTTTATCCTTTGTCATATATTTTGGTACCCTGTATATTTGTAAATTATACAAAGCTTTGCCCAGTATAGTAACCCATTGTTCTGTGTAGATCCTCAATCTGTTCTCCCCTTTTTATTTTAGTTTCTCTACTTTTCAGAGCACTTTTAAATTTAAAATTTTGTATCTCTCCATTTTTTAATGTTATTTTTCTGTTGCTTTGATTTGAGAACTTGACATTTTCCGTAGGCCTGCATACACATTCAAATTTTATTTTCTGGAAGCTTATTTTTATGTACTATGATACAATGAAAGACTTCTATGGAAGAATGACCCAAAGTACCTTTGGGGAATCTTTTCTCTTGCCTTTAATAGCACTATCAAAATCCTCTTTTTAAATCAGTGACTTTTAGATAGATTATGAAATGTTGCTGTGTATATTTGAGGTAAGCTCATTAAATATAATATGCAGAAGGCAACTTATATTTTGTTCTGTAAATAATATCTTCATGTAGTTTTACTCAGTTTATTTTCAGAGGTCTCAGTATATATTTGAGTCTTTCCCAGTTTTAACTATAATTCACACTAGTAAATTTTAATTATTAGAGTTTTTAATGAGAAATTTTTTTCTCTGGAAAAACAAAATTTTTGTGGTTACTTCTTATCTAAGATATTTTTGAATATGCCACATTTGGAACTTAAAGAAATCCTAAAGGAGGTAGCAACCAGAGATTTGGTCATTTTCAGACTGAGGTCAAGTGATGTTACATATGACATTTACAAGTCCCACCCTGAGCCAATAAAAAAGCTCCAACAGTAAGGGGAAATAGAGCAACCTTCTAGAATCTCCTAATATGGGATCTTGTGGAGGGATACCTTCCTAGCTCATTCATCATGGGCCTGGTCAACCAGGAAGCTGGTCCCACATTCCTGGAAATTTTCATTGGTGACTTAGATAATTTCTTTTAAGTGGAAATCCTTTAGTTTCATAATGGCAGCTGATGGCCAAAGAGAATTAACTTTACAGATTTTTAAATAATAAACTTTGTTAGAGAACATTTGTTTCCATACTTTGAACAATAGCAATATAATAAATTTATAAATACTTGTGTGATTTTTTTGAAAATAAAGTAAAACATAGAAGCTTCAGTATCTTAAAAATAATCTAATATGCTTACACAGATATCATTCCATTTGTCCAAGATCCCCAAAACATTTATATCATTCAGGGAAGAATTTACCACATTCTGTTATTTTAGTAAGCATTGACTGGATCCAAACATAGTATCTTGCTTTATTTCCTTTTTTTTTCTTTTTAACTGTCATTTTATCTTTATCTTTGCTTAAGAGCAAATATTAATTTTTTGACTTTTATAAATGCCACAGCAGTCCAGACAGATGCTTCTTCTGCAGCTCTTGGTATTTGTTGGGGTGTCTTGGACACCCAGAATAGTACATTTCAAGTTGAGAATCAGTCTTAACACAAAGATTTTTGGCTTGAATAAACTGGAACAAAACCAGCAGTATGATAACCAATGAGCAAGTCATTATGTTTGGTAATTCCCAGCTCTACATCTAAATAGACTTTTATACTGTTTCCTTTAAACCATCTATGATCTTTCCATCTTGCCATCCTTGTTAAGCTTCACCTATAGTAAGTAATCCCAAACTTTCAAAGCAAATTCGGGGTCCTAAAATGCTGGTCACCAATTCTAACCTGTTTGTGGGTTTTCCCCATATATCTACCAGTCAAATCCAAGTAGTTACCTGTGTTTCTGTGGATTGGCCAATAGATAAGAGGTTCCTATGACCCTCCCCCACCCCTGGCTTTGATTCAATTAATTTGCTAGAGTGGCTCACAGAACTTGGGGAAACATTTTACTTCCTGGATTACCAGTTTATTATAAAAGTATATAATTTAGGAACAGCCAGATGGAAGAGATGCATCAGGAAAGGACTAGGGAAAGGGCTTGGAGCTTCTGTGTTCTCTGAGCTCACCACTCCCATTGAATTTTCGTATGTTTATCAACTGGAAGCTCTCTGAACCCTTCATTATGTAGGTCCAAGTGATTAAATCACTGGATTCAGCTACTAGGCCCTCTGCCCTCTCTAAAGTCAGGGAGATGGACTGAAAGCCTCTACCCTGTCATCACACTGATAGTTCCCCTGTCATCCAGCACCCCCCACCCCAGGTGCTTTCCCATCCTCCTCATTAACATAAACTAATGTGTGGTTGAAAGGGGCTTGTAATGCATATCAAGATATCTTTATTGCTCTAATCACTTAGGAAATTCCAAGCCTTTTAGCAGCTCTGTGCCAGAAATTAGTTTGAAGACCAAGTATATATTTTCTATTATAAATCACATCAGACCATTTTGCTCAAATATACTTTGATTTTGCCAAATTAACTTTTATCTTATTGTTGCAATATAAATTATACCATGAAACTTGGGGCTGGCTTAGTGTGTATAAGAAGTTTATTGCAGGAATTACAAGTATTACTTTATTTTTTTATTATTTAATGGTCTTTAATACCCGTACCCCTGTCAGGACTTGAATGCAACCTATTGATGATTTTCTAATCAAGAATATAACATATCTCTTAAGTCTTGGCCCCATTTAGGAAGAGATTAAACACTGGATACCCAGAGCTATTTGACCAAATTAAGAATTTGCTTTCTTAATTGTTCCATTCAGAACAATTACATTTGCTAATTTACAGTTGTTGATGATATTAGCACATTAATTTAAAAAGTTATTTTCTAACAAATTCAGAAAATCAACTTTAAATTGAGTTAAGACAAGGCAGTATCTCTAGTGGTGAGAAAAAGTTCAGAATTATGATTAAAAGAAAAGTTGTCAAAATGTGGGGTCAAATAAGTCTTTACTGTAAATATATTTGCATAATTTAATAAAATATTTTTAGCATAAGGAAACCCATCTTGTTTTATTGAATTCCTGAATAGCATAGTAGATTCTGAATGGCAGTAAGGGTGTGTGATCTTGGGTTTGGTGGCCAGCTCTGTCCTCTTCTGAAAATGCTGTCACTTTCCTTGTGGCACAAGGTCATTCTGTGTCAGAGTCTCAGACCCTTCCCCAAGATTCCTTTGTAGTCTTTGAATCTGGTAAACCAGGCAGAAGAGACACAAAGTAATAGCACAGTTTGAACACGTTTCCTCCCATCCTTGTTGCTAGAGCCAAATCAGCATTACCTTCTCAAAGTTGTCATGCTTCAAAATCTTTTCAGTGTTCTTTTGGAAGACGTAAAAAAAGTGTTTATTTTCTTTTTTAACAAACCCACTCCACATTGTTAATGTGAGTACTTTAAAATTCCTCGCTTTCCTAATTATATATATTTTTAAAGTTAAAAAGGTTTTTTTTGTTGTTGGAGTGTAAACCACTCACTTTGTTTTGATTTTAATTATAAGCTTAGGATATAAACTTACAAATCATCAGATAATTGCATATCCCACATTAGCACAGACTTCTGACAGACCTGTTGTGCCTGCTCTGTTTTAGGCTGCATGTGCCTTATTGAGGACCATTTGGGGCATCCTCATGTTGAGATGGACCCAAAGTGACGTCCATCTACTGGTAACAGGTTAGAAACAGTTAACACCTTATAACATATGACCCACTCACTGATTTCTAGTAATTCTGTTTTTTTAGTTTTCCTTTCATGCTTACTACACATCAGCGTAATACAGCCTTAGAGGGGGTTTTCACTTGTGTAGAAGTTTTGTATTTGAGATTATTCTGATCTCTGTTATCTAATTTGATCTTCACAAAAACAGGGTGAGATGAGTCGCCACTGAAATAGGCCTCATCAGATAGATTGATAAACTACCACTGAGAAAGCTAAGGGACTTGCCCAAGGTCATGTGCTTAGAGAGGCCAGAACTCAGACTTCCTTTTCTCTTCCCACCAGAGCACTCCCACAGTCCCTCACAGAGCCTCAGAAGCACCGCTGTTGTTGGGACCCCCATGCATATATGTTTTTGATATCTACATCCATTTTAAGAAAAGCATAGTTGGGACCACTAATAATCTGCTAGATGAATAGAGAAGGGGTTTGCAAAATTTACTATTTGTACAACTTGTAGTGACACATGATATATAAACACATACTAGAGTGTATTCTAAAAGCACTTACAGAGTCAGTGTTTGATAACATGTATAACTATGCTATTCTATTTTTGAAACCCTGGTTCAATTATTTTTATGTGGATACTGTGGCCTTGGATGCTTGCACTATTAATTTAAAAATAGGACAAGGATTTAGATAAAAGTAAATGGGCTGTGTAGGATTAGTCCTAGGTCACTTTACCTGCAATTATAAAAGTGTTTTAGCATTTTAACATTCCCTGTTATAAAGACTAACACACCAAAAAAAGCCATTGTAAAATCTTTAACTTCAAAATGCTCTGATCTAACTTTATGAAATATATATATGGGATCATCCATTTTATGATTTATCATCACTTGGTACATGTGTTACTTTCCTTTTTGTGTGAGCCACATCTATTTAATAGAGTATTTTCATTAAATGATTCTGTGTGAAAGAGTCATTTTAATAAAATCTAATTTAATTAATTAATTTCTTTCCTTTTTTTTTTTTTTTACCCCAGCTTTACTGGGGTATAACAGACAAAATGTAAGATATTTAAAGCATGCCTCATGATGATTTGATATATGTATATATTGGCAAAGGTTCCCTACACAAAGTTAATTTATTGGCAAAGATTCCCTACACAAAGTTAATTTATCCATTACCTATACCATTACATATATTTATCTTTTTTTCTTTTTTTGCAAAAACATTTAAGTTCTCTCAGCAAATTTCAATTACACTGCAGTATGTAGTCACCATGTTATTCATTAGATCCACAGACTTTATTCATCTTATGTCATTACATGTATTTTAGAGTCAATCTCTGAAGCTCCAGTTTAGAAGTTAACCAATCTCAAAACTTTTTTTGTGTGAACAAATATGAATTGCCTTCCTAGTGTATGTGGATCGCTGTGCTTGGCCCTGGTAGGTGGGAGGGAAGGCAGTGTGGTGGGAGGGAAGGCAGTGTGGTGGGAGGGAAGGCAGTGTGGCTGTGATCCTGGGGCCCAGCAACAGTAGAAACGAGGCTGGACCCAGTATTGAAAAGCACAGGCAAGGGCAACAGCTGCAGCTGAAGGGACACACAGTCACGACAAAGGTGTCAGAGTGACTCCCCAAATAACAGCCAGGGAAGTTTGAAAGGAGCCCTGTTTAAGCATGGAGGGCGGGAAATCCTGGGAATTGGGGCACAGGCGCAGTTGACAGTGCTGCTTCAACATCCTGTGTATCATTTGCATGTTCAGTCTCCACCTCAGGGTGTGATTTTTAGCGTTGCAATGAGGGAAAGGCCACTGTTGGTCACACCATTGTCCCTCTTGGGGGGCCCTGATTTGGGGATTAAACTCTACCTGGTCTGGGTGGTTTGGGTGGCCAGAGCTCTTCCTGAAAACATTCATTATTGCTTGAGGGGTAGTTTTGGTTTCCTTTAGGGGATGCTATGCCCCTCGGGGGATTTTGCCTGATTAAGAGATAAATGGGAAAGAAGCCCTTGAGGAAAAATGTGGGACAGAGGTTGGTGGGTCCAAGCAGGTGAGCAGCAACGGTGGAGTCTTGGGGTCTAGCCGATGACAGTACCTTTGCTGGCTTTTGGAATTTTACTTGACTTTTATAAAATGTTCAGCACACACTCCCATCAAAGTTATAAATTACATAGTTTTTTTTTAAATTTTTAAAATCGAATATAGTCGACACAAAACGTTGCGTTACGTTCAGGTGTGTACAACACAGTGATTCAGCTTCTCTACCTTTGTCATGCTGAGCGCAGCACAACTGTAGCTACGGTCTGTCGCCGTACAGTGAACGACAGCACTGTTGTAAGAAGCGGTTTTCTGATCCACTTTAAGTTTTCAAACTATGTTATTAACATTATTCCTCAATGCACGTACCTCTGATTTTGAAGTTTTCTGCAAATATGTATAGCCCCCAATCCCAAAGAATACTTTCTTTTTTGAATTCAATTTTATTCCTGAGGTCTGTTCATTATCTGTATTTCTGTCAGAAAAAAAACAGTCAGTAAATGAAGAAAAGGGAAGAATGATGATTTTCCACCTCTAATCAATCTGTTGTTGACAGAGCCAGATTAGAAGTAAAAAAAAAAAAAAAAAAAAAGAAAAGAAAGAAAAGAAACCCCTTTCTCTTCATTAAATGTTAATCATGCTTCCATTGTTTAAAATTAGTCACTCTCACTTCTGGTAAAAAAGGAAAATATCAAAGACTAGGAAAAAGGAAATGAGTTCACCTTAGTGTAAACTTTAATATTTTTCTCTCTTCCTTAGGAGAGAGCTATGTGTGTGGCTCAATAGAGCCCTTCAAGAAACTGGAGTACACCAAGAACGTGAACCCCAACTGGTCTGTGAATGTCAAGACCACCTCAGCTTCCCGGGCGGTGTCCTCACTGGCCACTGCCAAAGGGAGCCCATCAGAGGTGCGGGAGAATAAGGATTTCATTCGGCCCAAGCTGGTCACCATCATCCGAAGTGGGGTGAAACCACGGAAAGCTGTCAGGATTCTGCTGAACAAGAAAACCGCCCACTCCTTTGAGCAGGTTCTCACTGATATAACTGATGCCATCAAGCTGGACTCGGGAGTGGTGAAACGCCTGTACACCCTGGATGGGAAACAGGTAAGAACTTTGACTTTGTGGGAAAGAACCAGGGAGTTGGGGGATGTACGCTACATGGGGAGGCGGGCGAGTCAGGTCGGGGAGGGAATGTGAAACATGCATTTTGCTGAAGTTGAGGCAGTTGGGTCATGTGCTCAACCAGTACAGAGCCGTTGGCCTCTAACCAGGCCAAGGATAGAGGTAGACAGGATTAAACACGGGAGTAAAGTAAAATACCTATCTCTGAAGCTGAAATAATTCACAGGTTTCTATTTTTTTCAGTTACTAATTGCTTGACATAAAGGTGCTTTTTTGCTGTTTGTTTTCAATTTTTTCATGTAGTAATGTTTTATAGCCTTAAGCATGAATGAAATATAAATGCTGACCATTAAAGAAAAATGTAATTCCCTGTCATTGGTCTGAATAATGCTTATGTCTCACTTATGTTCACTAGAGAGATGTATTTAAATTTTATACATTTTAAAGTACGTATCAAAGGGATGAAATATTTCCATCTGAATGGCTTTATGAGGCATATTTCTAGAATATTATGCATCTTGTATTGAAAACCTAATTTCGGAATTAATAGTGAAGGGGGTGTTTCTTTAGCTATGGAATGGACAGTGGTTGACTTGGATGAGAGGGCATTTAAATGTGAGCTGCTCAAGTGAACGTAAAGGGAAATCTTGTGTGGACTTTTATAAAGGTTTGACAGAACCCTGATCAAGGTGTGTGTGTGTGTGTGTGTGTGTGTGTGTGTGTGTGTGTGTGTGTGTGTGCTGATATCACTGGAGATCTATACTGATATATGTATAGTGCAGTTTGCTGGTCCTTCAGAGTTTATGTGTCTCTTTAAGATGATAGTTTTTAATATATTATCTTCACTTGAAATTTAGTTTTTAATGTGCATTCTATCCACATGGTTTTTAACAATTATTTTGAGGGATAATTTGAATGGAACATGCATATTAAAAATCAATACTAGATTTATAAATTAAAAGGTTAATCTTTTAAAAAATAAAAGACAAGTTCTTGGAGGCTAACACACATTCAAATTTTATGAATTAGAAATAGATGCAATTACTAGAAAGTGTTAGTCATGAAAGAATTCCTCCCCTAGGGATCCATTCAAATGCTCTGAATTACAAAATTCATTAGGAAAAAAGGAATATCTGCCAGTTGTTCATTTATATTCACCAATCTTCTGCTTGTCTCATAAAACTTGTCTCTTCTAAGTATCATGAGAAGAAGAATTCTGAGGGATGAAATTCTCAGTCTTCTAGATCTAAGAGGATGTAGCCTGAATGTCATTGATGAAAAAGTCCATTGCTAGCTTGTGAATTATAGCAACATAAGATGGCAGGGCTCACATTTAAACATTTGAGCCCTTTGGTGGTTCCTTTTGTAATGAGTCACTCAACCATCTTGTAGTTTTGCATTTTTGTATATTGGAGTTTTTCAAGATGACAGCTTACCTATTTTCACAAAAAGTAAAACTTACAAAAATGAATACAAACTAATATATCTTTCTCCTCTCCTCTCACTTCAGAATTTTAGGGGTTCCAAATTCCTACACACTGAATCTAAAAATGAGCTTTAGATACATTAAGTTCTGCCATCACCTCATCATTTGTTTATTCCAAGAATGAATTCCTAAATTAGGTACGATGATATGCTTTATAGTTTACTTCTTTTGGGGAATTTAATGTAGCGTCTGCATTTTATAGTATCTGTTTTTGCTGTTGTTTACATGTAAATAATACAGTGTAATGGAAAAGAATCTAGGGTTTAATGTCAAAGAACCACAATTCAAATCTTGGTTTGGCCAGATTATTTATGTTTTTAGCAAATCACTTCACAGAGCCTCATAATCATCAATAAAACATAAATAAAATGATCATTTCTGTTTCATAGAGTACTTGTGGGGACAACTATAATAATACATGTGAAAGCAATTTTGAATTATAATAATGATCATAGTTTTATTTGCATTATTCTAATGTTTTGCATGAATTAACATGTTTAACCCTCATAACAACTCAATCCCAATCCCCATGTAACAGAGGAGGATGCTAAGGCACAGAATTTATTAAAAAAAAAAAAAAGTCCAAGACCACACAGATATAAATGGCAGAGTTGGGATTTGAACCTGTCTCTCTCCAGAGCTTATGCTCTTAACCACGGTACCACAGAAGATTATATTAAAACCCTAGAGGGATGTACATGTACTGAGAAAGAATTTTCAAGTGAGTAATTTGTCCAGGGACTATCATCTGAAAGTTTTGTATTATTTTCCGGCCGTCATTCTGCTCATGGGTTTATTCAGCTTCGTGTGTGTGTGTGTGTGTGTGTGTGTGTGTGTGTGTGTGTATAGAGAATTTGATTTTGATTTGCTGTTGTGGCATTTCCTCTGTTGTGGCAGGAGTGGAGAAAGCTGTGGAGGAATTGGAAGATAGAGTGGAAAGAATATAAGGAGCTTTTGCTTTGGTTCCCAGGAGGAACAAAGATGCTTCCTCATGGACCCCAGGAGTCTTTTGAATCATTTTGGCTCCTGAGAGAAAACTGCCCCATGAGAGAGGTCTGTTAGAGTAGAGTGCTTTGACAGTCTTGGCAGAGACCAAGGCCTGATAAGCCTCTGAGAATGAACTGCTTTCCACCAAGCCTTCTTGTGGCGTGATGCTCTGCCGGGTGACTGGCCCCCCACCCCGCCACCATTTTACTCTGCCGACTGACGTCGGGGTCCACGTGCTGTCAAAGGGCATTATCCTTACAGTCACTTGCCTCACCTCTTTTTTGTTTGTTTTGATTGTGTAAACAACTCTCGTATCAACTCCAAAAATGCTATGGGAAATCCAATGCCCAGTAAAGCTCTTAAAGGTAATTTTTTTTTTTTTTTTGTATTGAGGAAATAGAACTACTTAAAGGATTAATAGGTTGAGTGCGTTGAATAAATGAGTAGAAAGCAAGTGACATACTGGGCAGGGATGGCTTTTCAGATGGCTTTCAGGCAGCTTCCAGGTATGTCCATGGGATGGGAACTTGTGACTCGGGGCTTTCTGACAGCAGAACAGTGACAAATGAACAGTGAGACCATGCGCCCACTGTTACATCGGCCACCCAGAGATGATGGCTGGAGGGCAGAGACCACCTGTCCTTCTCCGTGTTCCTCCTACCACTTGACCCCCTTGATCAGTTGCCCTGGGGTGTGCTGTAGGCCCTAACCAGGAGTTCCTTATACAGTGCTTTCCTTGTTGTTGTTGAGGTTTTTAGGCCCAGATAAGGAAATCAACATATTGGAAATACTGCATCATGTAGAAAACATTTTGGAGGAAGCTGCAGTTTCCCCAGCTGACTATTGAGGCTCATAAGCAGCCTACTGGTGAGCAGACCCTTTGTAATCATTTCAACTCCATTCTTTAATCGGGGGCATTGAAGCTTTAGTAAATGGTTGCTGCAAACTTGCCTCCTCCTCCTCCTCACACCTTTCAGAGGGCCTCTGCTCACTGTGTGATCAGGAACTTCTGCCAGCACAGCTGGGAGGTCAAGGAAATGCTTGCCTGTCTTCATTTCAGTGATGAATTATTTATCTGGGCCTTAGTCAAGTGCCCCCAAAGAAGGAAAGAGGGCATTTTCTAGCTGAACGTTATAATCACGTTCCTTTTCTCCATATCTGAAGGGAGATTTTGCAGGGTGTGAGGATCTTTACCTCTTGCCTCAGTCCAGGCACTGGATGTTGAGATTTTTCTGTGGGTTATTCACTCACCCTGCCAAGAAGTTACTCCCACAGGTTGTTTAGGTTATGACTATTTTTTAAGTGATTGAAATAAATCCAAAAGGTACAAGATTTGCTACAAAAGATATGCTCGTGTGCCTCGTGATTCCTTTTCTGGAACAACTAATCTGGCTGTCTTGAACTGTTACATCTTCTAAATCTGTGATTACTGAATCCTCACTAGAAATATCAACAACAGCAACTCTTAGAATAGCTAGTGCCTGAGCAGGCAATTTATACTGTAAAAATCAGACATAAGGCACTTCCCAATGACCTCCCCTTCCCCACTGAAACAAAGCAATGGTAAACTCAGTTGCTCTTTAAGTAGAACCATTATGCACATCCCCACGCCGTCTACTCCTCAGTATTGTAGATCCATACAAAATAGCATCATCCATTAGTAGCAGAGGAGAAACTCACTCAAAGATGTTATATTTTTATCTTACATACGTGTCACGGAGGTCATGCACTTTGTAAAATCCCCCACTGCTAGGGTGCTGCATAAGCAAGCAGCTTGTCATCTTCCTGATGGAGAACACACTAGGAGTCACTGAGCTACAGTAAAGGTACTCATAAGCTGATTTAGACTGGTCAGCTGTGAGCACAGACATCCTCACTGCTCCCTTACTCCCCATAGCTATAGTGAAACACCATGGATTGGGGAGTTTACATATAACAAAAATTTATTTCTCACAGTTCTGGAGGCTAGAATCCAGTATCAAGGTGTCAGCAGACCCTGCCTGGTGAGAACCCACTTCCTGGTTCATAAAAAGTGCCTTTTTCAGTGTCTTCACGAGACAAAAGTAGCTAAGGTACCCTTGGGCCTCTTTTGAGAGGTTACCAATTTCATACTTGAGAGCTTTGCCCACCTGTCCTAATCACCTCCCAAAGGCCCCCACCTCTTAACATTATCCCCTTAGGGGTTACATCTCATTATATGGATTTTGGGGAGACACAAACTTTCAGACTCTTGTGTTATGTAAAGGAAATCCCAGTAGCTGTCAGTAAGTTAATCAGTTACTACATTGTCTTCTCTGTATCTTTTGATCATTGAATCCCCTTGTCTATTATAAACACAAAGCTTGATGCTTATAAATGAGTCATAATAATTGCCATTTATTTTAGGTAATTGGTATGTGAGCTTATTGGAATTCAGGAAATGGTAATCTGATCAATAGGAATCTATCAATCAGATATCACAAGATGGTCTTTGTTTCTTTTTCCTTTTTTTTAAAAAAAAAAAAAGATTATTTATTTGAGGGACACCTGGGTGGCTCAGTCATTAAGTGGCTGTCTTTGGCTCAGGTCATGATCCTGGAGTCCAGGGTTCGAGCCTCGCATCAGGCTTCCTGCTTGGTGGGAAGCCTGCTTGTCCCTCTCTCACTCCCTCTGCTTGTGTTCCCTCTCTCTGTATTTCTCTCTGTCCAATAAATAAATAAAAAATCTTTAAAACAAAAAAGATTATTTAAGAGAGAGAGCACACGTGTATGTGAGTGCTCAGAAGTTGGGGGAGGGACAGAAGGAGAAGGAGAGAAGCTCAGGCAGACTGCCCGCTGAGTGCAGAGCCCAAGGTGGGGCTTGATCTCAGGATGCTGAGATCACGACCTCATCCAAAACCAGGAGTTGGTCGCTTCACTGACTGAACCACCCAGGTGCCGCTTCTCTTTTGGTTTTGAATACCTATTTCTAATCTGAAGTAAGAATGATTTCGTTCAACCTCGAGTTTAGAGATATTAGAATGTTTCTTCCCCTTACACCTTAAAACAAAGTGGTGCATGTTGCTACTCATCTACCTTGGCTATAGCAATGAATGAGCCTAGAAAATGTGGAAGCCAGACATTTTCAAGTGGAAAGGAAGGACTTTAAGATGTATCGGGATTTAGTTGGACTAGAAAATGAGATTTTCTGTAGCTGCTGGTGATAGTGGCTTTTTCCCTTTTTTAAAAAAATAAAACTTCTGTGACAGCTCTAATTAACTTCTTCAAACATATTTAAAGGCTTCATTCTTGGTTGACAGATTTTTTTTACTATGTGATTTGGTATATTATCTATGTTGTGAAAGTGAATATAACACCTTTTAATTTTGTTTGCAATTGGTATAAAAACACAGTTGATACAAATAATTCTGCTTACATTTTAAAATGTCAAATTAGAATTTCCTGCAGAAGCTCAGAGCACATGTTAAACCATCCTCATGATTTGTTCGAGCTCTGAATTGATGGGAAATCTTAGCTGTTTTCATAGAAAAAGGAGCTTAAGAGTAATTATGATACTTGACTTTGGGAATTAAAGTGTCTGGGGTAGAATGGACTGTTTCAGGTTACATACTTTCTGTTGATATTTAGGATTTATAAGCTATACCTGTCCTTCATAGATATTAACTCCCTCAAATAGAGAAGAGTTAAGTCCTTTTGTTCCAGTCTGATCAACTCTGATAATATAATTAATTATGTGTTCCTGCAGTGATGTATATTTAAGGCTTAGTCTCAGCAAAAGTCAGTTTTCTATAAATTGAATACTGATCTGCTATAAAATGAATCCTGAGTTCCCCGGTGTTCCACTCTAGAACTGAAGATGTGTTCCCTGAGCCCTCTTGCTGGTATGCAGAGGGTGCTTTGGGCACTTTCACAGGACTCTGGGCTTGGGATCATCTCCTAATGGTGACTTCTGCTTGCAAAAGCCAAGAGCCCCAATTTGGCCTGCAAGTCTCCCATGCTCTGAGGAAGCATGCTGGAATGATATGAAGAGCTTGGACTTTAGAGTCAGCTGGACCTATGCTCAGGTTTCTGTCTGAGAACTCTCTTTTGATCTAGTTTCTTAATTGGGCCTGGAAAATTAACTTAGTTCCCCACTTCACTGATTAAGTTCAGAAATTCTGTATATCAAATTTGCTTGTAATGAGGAAATTTGCTTAGGTATGCTGTAATTTAAGCATGGATATGTGAAGTAACATAATAGAGATGAAGAACACTAGTTTTTATACACTAGTTTCAAACAAATAGTTGTCTGTCCTTTACCCCTAGACTCAGTAGAATCTGTTCTTCCACTGGAAAGAGTTAAGTCACTGATATTCAGTTTTCTCATCTGTACAATGAGAATAATAACAATACTGCTTTATTAATTGTCATAAGGATTAAATGAAACAATCCACACGACAAAACTCAGCACTGTGGTAGGTACTGAATTATCAGTATTTATTATACCTGAAAAGCTCAGGGTAAATTATTTTTGAAAAATAAATCGTATTTTAAATGTGTTGAGGGAATGAACTATATAAAATGGTCTTTTGGGGTGCCTGGGTGGCTCAGTCGGTTAAATGTCACGCTTTTGATCTTAGCTCAGGTCTTGATTTCGGAGTGGTGAGTTTGGGCCAATGTGGGGTCCATGCTGGGTGTGGAGTCTACTTCAAAACAAAACAAAACAAAACAATAAGATTATTAATAATGACTAATCATATCTACCTTTGGCTTTTCACGTGAAAATACCTCATAAGGTAATGAGAACAGCGTGGAACTTGAGATAAAATGCTTATAAGATCAAGTACTGTCTTTTTTACTCATTAGCTATGTGGCCTTTTGCAAGTCAATACCATTCTCTGAATTTTAGTTTCCTCTTTAAAAATAGCAATGATAATATATACCTCAAAATATTGGTAGGATAATTAATTAAGAAAATACGTAGGGGTGCCTGGGTGTCTCAGCTGGTTAAGCATCCATCTCTTGATTTCATTTCAGGTCATGATCTCAGGGTCGTGTAATCAAGCCGTGCGTTGGGCTTCATGATCAGCAGGGAGTCTGCTGGAGATTCTCTCCCTCTCTGTCTGCCCCATTCCCCCCAAATAAATAAATAAATACATTTTTAAAAAGAAAATATGTATGTAAAGTCCCTGGCTTAACTTGTGGTAGGTCCTCTATGAATATTAGTCCTTCTTCCTTCTTCTTTCCTAGCCCAGGCTTTCTTAAAAGTATAGGACATTTATAGTTGCATACTTTTGTTGGTGTAGATTTGGTCATCTTGCATTGTTTCCATTGCCTGTACTATAACTAAAACTTCTAATGATTCTATTTTTATCATTCTATTTATTGTTAGTCAGTTATGAACATATCCTAGATATTATTTTCTTTACTTGCTTCTTTAGTTGTTTATTTCTTAAGGGTATCTTATTGGTGACCCATTATAGTAACATTACTATTACTATCACTGGTTGAACACCTGTGTGCCTGGTGCTCTGGGATAGTTGCTATATGTGTATTTATCTCATTGAATCATCACCACAGATCTTCAGAAAGAAATAACCTTCTCATTTGTCAAGATTCAGTTCAAAGGTGGCCTTATTTACGAAACATTTCTTTACTGGCCCATGTAGAACTGACAGCTCCCTCTCCCTGGGAGAGGGCTCCGTTCCTGTGCATTGTAGATAGCCCTACAGTCTTTGATTATGCTGGCCTGTTGACTCTTGTGCCATGTCTTCCCCATTAGAATTTAGAGGGTGAGGCTAGGGAAGATGTCTTCTTGGCCTCTGAATCTTGAGGGCCTAACGTGGTAAATGCTTGTTCAATAAATGACCGAATGGGTGATTGACCAGTTGGCCATGTGCTATGCATTGGGCATTCACCCATTACTTCCAGGGTTCTGTGTAGTATAGGTCATGGCCATTTAGGAACTCAGTGGCCACCGCAGACTGTGGTTGTGTGTATCTGTCAACCACAATGGTGCTCTCTTTGGTGAAACCACAACTTGTAAGGTGCTCATCATGATGCTTGTTTTCTAGCTCAGGCTTCTGCTCCATTAAAGATGCTAGGATAATTAAAAAAAAATCCATCTGCCAATTTTAGAACATTTCCTCTATTGAAAGAACTTTTATGCTTTGGGGAAACAAAATTCTTTAGAGAATTTTCAGTGTCTGAGCCAGGAGAATTGCTTTAAATCTTCCTGACATTGCCTCATCCATCCAGTGAATGAAGAGAATATGTTTATTCAATATGTCCTATGGATCTAAAAATTGGTGACAGGCCACTAAGAGATACAGATGAATAGCATCTGGCCCAATTATTGCAGAGATGCAAACCTACAGTGTTCAAGGGTGTTTGTGGTGATTGAGGACAATATGTTGCAGCAGATTTTTCTGATTAGTTTAAATCCTTGAAACTAACTTATATGAAAGAAGGCAATTTCAGAAATTAAATGGAACTCAAAATATCCAATTTTAAATATGAGGTATGTTGGAAACAACATGCCATAGAAACAAAAGGACAGATGGGAGATTTATGTTTTAATTGGCTTTTCTATTATAGGATTAATATAGATCATTGTAAAGAATTTTGAAGTAAATGAAAAAATATTAAGATAAAATGACCCACAGTCTCATTGGTGGATTGGCACTCATTAATACATTGACTTTATTTCCTTTGCTTTTAAACAAATTTCTGATCCTACTCTGTATATAATTTGGTCTCTTGCTTATAATTTCTTGTGATACTGTGCACATTCATGTAGGGAAATACCTTGAAATTAGTAAGCCATTTCCTCTCTAACTTTGTTATTGCCCAGTGTAAGAGGCTTGGAAGACAATAAGCTTTCCCCTCTAGTAACTTATCTGCAGAACTTCTGTGTTCTGACTTATGGCTGAAAATAGTAGTGTTCTAAAGTCACATTCAAAAACAAACACAGAATAGTGACTCTTGAGATGTTGTTCAATATAATCAGTTAAGGGAGGTTAAAAGTATCTCAGAATTCATCCACATTGTCTAGAACCCTCTTGGAAAAAAAACTACAGACATTTTCCAAAACCTGTCTGATGAAATAAGTCTAGTAATTTTTCATAAATACCAGATGATTTAGGCTTATTAAGGCAGTGGGAGCACAATAACCATGATCCTTTATGAGTCTTTCCTGGAGGAAAAAACACAGGGTGATCTTCTTTCCATGCCAGATCATTTCTCTTTTGTGTCACAACCACTTGGAAACATCTTAGGGAAAGAAGACAATGCTTTATTGACGTCTGTATTCTTGGCTACCCTTGTGAGATGCTTAATATTTATTAAATGACATTTCTTTTTGTTTTGTTTTGTTTTTATTTAAATTCCAGTTGGTTAGCACACCGTGTAATATTAGTTTCAGGTGTACAGTATAGTGATTCAGCACTTCTCTGTAACACCTGGTGCTCATCACAGAGAATGCCCTCCTTAATCCCCATCACTTAGTTCCCCCATCCCCCCACGCACCTCCCCTCTGGTAGCCATGTTTGTTCTCTATAGTTAAGAATCTCTTTTCTGGTTTGCCAGCCTGCCTTCCTTCATTCCTTCCTTTCTTTTTTTTTTCATGTGGCTCATTTGTTTTGTTTCTTAAGTTCTACACATGATTCTTGATTTTAACTTGTAGCTCAGAGTCTGGTATGTACGTCGAATTACAGAACTTTGAGCCAGGACTTCCCCTACAAGAGATTGTTCTGCTCTTCCTTTTTCTACTTGGAAGACCATAAACTAAACTTACCTTGGCAGGTGGTAAGATAAAATCAATATTTTATTTTTAGAAAATCACTTAGGAAGAAAATAACTTAAGGAAAGCATTATCTTTTTTTTTAAAGGTTACAGTTAATGTATTTTCTTTTTTTATTTTTAAAGATTTTATTTATTTATTTGACACAGAGAGATCACAAGTAGGCAGAGAGGCAGGCAGAGAGAGGAGGAAGCAGGCTCCTTGAGGAGCAGAGAACCCAGGACCCTGAGATCATGACCTGAGCCGAAGGCAGAGGCTTAACCCACTGAGCCACCCAGGTGCCCAGTTAATGTATTTTCAAAATAATGGCATGGGGACTGATGTCCGCTTTCAAAGTAATAGCGTGCAAACTGGTGTCTGCTTTCAAAGTAATAACATGGGAACCAGTTACTAGTTATATGATAGAAACAGTTGTAGAAAGTCCTGCTGTGTGCTTAAGTAAATACTTCAGCCTCGCTACCATTAGTGGTCTGAGGACAGTGACAGTAATGCCACCAGAGAATCTGTAGAAATGCAGACTCTCAGACCCCACCCTAGACCTACTGAATCAGAATATGCATTTTTAAAAAAGATTTTATTTATTTGTTTGACAGAGAGAGAGATCACAAGTAGGCAGAGAGGCAAGCAGAGAGAGAAGGGGAAGCAGGCCTCCCTGCTGATCAGAAAGCCCAATGCGGGCCTCGATCCCAGAACCCTGAGATCATGACCTGCGCAGAAGGCAGAGGCTTTAACCCACTGAGCCACCCAGGTGCCCCAGAATATTCATTTTAACAAGATCCTCATGGGATCCCTATTCAGTTAAGATCCATATTCACAAGAAGCACTGCTTAGGCCACTAAGAAGTATAAATGGAATATTATTCCAAGACCTAAGGATGGCAAATCCAGGCTATTAACTTGGTAGATGGAATGACATTAATTTTAGCTTATTTAGCCATTTTATTTGCATACACTGAACATCAATGTTAACATCAACTAACAAGGTATGACCACCATCCACAATGTTTTGGAAAGCAGCCAGTCCATTAGTATAAAATGTGTGCCCACTTCAATCTAGCCTCAGTGGGCTGCCGGTGTGTGGGGAAGGGATAACTTCCTCGATGGAGAATAAATGAACATTAAGAGATTCAGAGAAGGCTGAGCAATTACTGTGGAAATCCTGATCCTGATGAGAGATTAATGCACATGGTTGCCACAGAGTCCATACGCATGCTGTTAGAAGTTATCTCTATGCTCCCCTCAATAGGCTATGCAGACTTAATATTTTCCTCATGGTTTTTCTGAATATCTTCCATGGGGATGATTGGAAGTCATTAAAACTCTTCCTGAGAGTTGATTTTAGATCTCCCAACTGTTGTCAGGCAGAATCTCTATGCATGGGAAAATTCTCAACATGGAAGATATCCAGAAGAACATGGGAAAATTTTTAATATGCACAGGGAATGGAGGGGTAACTTTGGAAAATAATTTCTGACCAGCATGCCTAGGGATTTAATGGCCAAGAGTCTTATGTGTCACAGACTCTGCTGCTGAGAACAACAGTGGATTGAGTAAACTGGTGTGAAGGAATCACCTAGCAATCAAAATCATGGTGGTCTTCTTATAATGCAGCCTGAGAGGTTAAGAGACTGAGGTGATGTACCCTATTTAATTCAGCTGTCGCTGGCAATGACTGCAAACCACTTAAGCAGATGGCTTTGCAAATAGCCTCACAGTGGCCAGTGACCCCATCAAAAGGGATTTGTTTGGCTGGGAAGGTCAACTCTATCTCTGGGTTCATGGCTCCAAACTGGGGGAAAAAATAAGCTCTGGAAATAAATGGAGTCTCTATACAGAACCAATAAAAGTTGGGTTTTTTTTTTTAGATCACACCTTTTATTTATTTTTTTTTTAAAGATTTTATTTATTTGGCAGAGAGAAACACAGCCAGAGAGGGAACACAAGCAGGGGGAATGAGTGAGGGAGAAGTAGCCTTCCCGCTGAGCAGGGAGCCCGATGTGGGACTCAATCCCGGGTCTTCAGGATCATGACTTGAGCTGAAGGCAGTCACTTCACCAACTGAGTCACCCAGGCACCCCAAAAGTTGATTTTTGCCACTGGCTGATGCAGCAGCTCTGGGAAAAGCAAAATTATGTATTTCTGAACACTTTTCTGGAATTGGTGTGCTGTGAAAGGGAGAGCATTGACATTTTGGCCATTTCATCTTTTAGTAACATCGTTATTTTCTTCTACAGCAAAAATTCCTTTTTTTCCTTTATCTACCTTTCATGACAAATTAATGGATTAGGCCACCCTGTATTTAAAAAACTCATCTGTTTAGGGCTGCCGGGGGGGAGGGAGGTGGGGCTCAGTCAGTTGAGTGTCTGACTCTTGATTTTGGCTCAGGTCATGGTCTCAGGGTTGTGAGATCGAGCCTCATGTTGGGCTCGTGCTCAGCATGAAGTCTGCTTGAGATTTCCTTCCCACTCTCTCTGCCCCTCCTTCTGTTTCATATGCCGGTTATTTTGTGCACTCTCTCTCTCTAAATAAAATCTTAAAAAACATTTATTAAATTCTTGTTGCAGTTGGCTACAGTTATTAACCTTACAGGAAGAGAAAAGATCTCATGGCATGTACTGATGCCTCTGTGATATTCTCAGGTGGAGGAAAGTTAACCTCATACATTATGTTATGGTGTGGTGCCCATTGTTAACAGTGGTCACAGAAGTTAAGACCTGTGGCAGTGTGTGTTAGGTGAAGAGATTATTGACAGAGTAATCTTTGATTTTGCAAAATTGGATCAGAAGTTTCACATGGGTTCTTTTGAGATGGTCATGCTTTAATGTTTTATTTTAAGTGCCTTCTAATATTAAGAATGTGCATGTTCTTGTAGATTGGCGAGATCAGTAGACATCTGTTGAGCATGGGCTCTGTGAATAAAATCTTTTTTTTAAAAAAAAAAAGCCTACTTTTATGAGCCAGCATGCTAGTAAACGGCTTTACATGTAAATTAGTTCCTGTGCTCAGAGCTTGTGGCAGAGTTTTAGAAGGCTTGAAACTAAATAATAATGTATTAGTCCTCGGTTTTGCCATCCTGTACTTTCCTAATGATGTGTGCCAGTAGTCAGGTCTATAAAACGACTATTCATTTCCTCTATCAGTCAGGGTGAGATGCAAGTTATTGTCAAGACTTCACAAGATTATCAAAATGTGTGGGAACTTGACCTGAGGTTTTTTTTTTTACCTGGATATACATACATTTTGGGGTCCAACAGGAGAGGGGGAAGGAGTAGGGGGAATGTTAGTATGTTTTGAGAATCAACAACAGTAATAATACAGAAATCCTCTGGTGCACCTCTCCTCTAAAAGGACCTTACTGTAAATGACCCCAATGGAAATGAATTCTGTTCATCAGGACTTGCTTTTGTCCTGTTTGCCTTATAGTTTGGCTTAACACAAGCTGAGGCAAGTGTGTCAGACCTATTCTGGGATACAGCCCCTGGGTCTGTGCCAGGAGATGAGCACCATTGCATTGTGTAAGGAATCAACAGTTGGAAGACATTTTCTTTTAAAATGGCTAGAAACAGTTGGCATGAGCATTGCTGAGTAAAACTGACTGTCCAGGAAGGTAGAGGACTGGAGATGTCCCTGGGTGCAAGGCTTTGTAGGAAAGAGAACAAAATTGTCTTACATCGAACCCAACCCAGGGATCATAACATCAACAAGACTAGAACAGCAGCTAACATTTCTTGAATGCTTACTCTATGCCAGGCCCTCACCAAAGATTTCCCTTTTTCCATTTCAACAAAACTGTGTGATGGACACCATTGTTATCGCCATTTTACAGGTGCAGGAATCAGGGAGGGGAAAGTAACAAGCCTACCCACAGGGTTAGGATGTGGAGGCCAACCAACACCCACACTCACAGTGCCGTACCTGACTTTCTATGGTGTTTTGAAAATGTTTTGAGTATATAAAATTCACGTGCATCTATTTTTTCGTAAGAATGCTCATGATTCATTGCTGTTTTATCTACTTTACCCACTGGAGTTTAAAAATACCTGCCTTCTGAAATTATCAAATTCTAGTGATCTGTCAATAGGAAAGCTCGAGTGGGTTGCCAAGAGAGTAGTAAATGTTGAGAAAGCTACTAAAATGTCTTGCTTCAATTTCTTCTCAGTTTTTCTTCCTACTTTGATTGTTGGTCATGAAAATAATCTGTTTCTAGTAATTAAAAAAGTCTAAGAATCTTTTTTTTTTAAAAACTACCATAAAGATTCCTATTCCCAAAAATGGAAAAAGAATGTTCTTAATGTAACTCATCCCCAATAAATACAACTATCTTATAGAATGGGAATACTGTTGAATTTTTAAACATGTCAACTTTAAGGATTTTATTTATTTATCTGACAGAGAGAGAGAGAGAGAGAGAGAGAGAACGCACAAGCAGAGGGAGTGGCAGAGGCAGAGGGAGAAGCAGGCTCCCTGTTGAACAGGGAGCCTGATTCAGAACTTGTTCCTAGGACCCAGGGATCACGACCTGAGCTGAAGGCAGATGCTTAACCTACTGAGTCACCCAGCTGCCCCAAACACATCACCTTTAAAAAATATTTAAGCTTGTTTAAGATATAACTTATATACCATAACATTTATCCATTCTAAGTGTACTGTTCAATGATTTTAAGAAATTTCCAGAGTAGTGTAGCCATCACCCCAATCCAGTGTTAGGATGTTTTTACCACAAAAGTTCTTCATATGCCCACTGTCAGTCATTCCTCACGCCCACCCCCAGCCCAGCAACCAATGAGCTGGTTTTAAGTTGCCTCAGCTTTTATGTATTGACCTCACCTTTCAATATGCATTTATAGAAAAGACTCTTTTTTACCTTTGAAGTCATGTGTGTAATTATGGATTGACTAAGTACACCATGCTTTGACCTTGTCCTGTGATCTTCATCCTCTGCCACTCCATGGGAAGAGCCCTGGGTTTCACTGAGGTTTTCTAAGTAACTTGCAGCAGAGAAGATTATACTGCCGGTTTTAGCATAGTGAACCATTTATTATCTTTGCACTCTTTGCACATAAGGCCTTTCTGAGTTAATTCCCAACTTAGGCAACTAAGAGGAAAAACAGTGAATGTTCATGGCAGGATGGAATAATACTTGTTGTCCCTTAATGCCCCACGGGTCCTCCTGCGAGGGTGCTCTGCACGCCTGAGCTCTGCATGCTCCCCTTGGCAATACTTCGCCACAGTCCAGAATACCATTTATAGGCTGGTTAGATTTTAAATTGTATTAACATATTTCAAGCTGTATATCTTTTTTGCTTCCATAGTTAAAATATGCTTTCCATGTGCTTTGTCTGTTTCCTGGGTGAGATCTAATTATTTTGTAATCTCTGTCTTCCCCTCTTCATGGTGGTTTTCCCACTTGTCCTTTCATCGCTTTACTGTTCAAGATCTTGAAGGGCTTTTTTATTACCTAGTTCTCTCTCCTCAAGGAAAGAGACTTCATTGTGAATTCCAATATGCTGCCATACAGTAGAGCTGCACCTGGGGGTGCGAGGGTGGGGCAGGATTCTGTTCATTGAATCATCTTGGGATGTCTTTGTAATTCAGGGTTCAGGTGCTGCTGAGTTTTGGAGTCCAGGGAAGCTTGTATATTCACTATAATATTTAATATTTATATACATATATTTATCTCCTTTATCATTTTTCTTGCTGTTCAAGGCCATCTCTAATGCAAAACAAAACAGTCTCCTCTGTGAGACTTCTCACAGGGCATGGAAGAGAAGGGCTCCCTGGTCAAGATCCAGAGGTCCTAGGCTCATTTCTAGGCACAATTTTGAGGTTGATGAGGTGTTCAGATTGCTGTCTGGGATTTTCTCACTTTCTTACCTTCTTGGTGATCTACCCATCCACAGACACAAAGAATTTTTGGTGGTGGGTGGCTACATTGGAAAGAATCATGTATAGAAACTCATATACAGTTTTTAAGATTCCCCCTTTTTTGGTTCAGTCTCTTACTAAGATGAGTAGTCTTTATTATAATTCCCTTCAGCTAAAACTGACAACAAAGAATAACAATAACAAAATGGAAAAAAACAAAAAGGACCAATCCAATGTTTTAAAACAAACCCAAACCCTATATCTTTAACTGAGGTGTTCTTGTTTCATCTACAACAGTGGCTCTTAAATTTGGGGGATCACCTTCCCCTTTGAGAGTCTCATGAATGCCATGAGAATAGTACTCTAGGAGAATAGTACCCCAAGAGAATTGTACTTCCCAGGTGAGGTGGCATTTAATTTTTCTAGTATGTGCTTATTAGTATTCAGTCTTTTATTCTTGTATCCTTTTGGGGGGAATTTATATGTCTTTGATATTTATAGATCCAGTGACATAAATCAAATCTTATTTTAGACCACTTTTAATTTCCTTGCATTTAGTAGTGATTTTCTTGATACAACTAAGAGATTGAACCCAGAAAGAGAGACAAGAGAGTAAATTGTGTTGCCTATATTCTTTCATGCCTTTGATTACCCAAGGAAATTTCTGATTCTTGACAAAATATCTCCTGTTCATGGTGGGATTACTGAATTCAGTGGGGCAGGGGTTTGCTTTCTTTCATTTGCCTTTATCAAAACAAAAATTCTCGTGCTTCTCTACAAAGGAAGACACAAACGGAGGGTCCTTCTTCATGACATCTCCAGTTTTTTCTTTTTTAAAGAATTTATTTATTTGTATATTGGGGAGAAAGAGAGCACAAGTGGCAGGGGGAAGGGCAGAGGGAGAGGAAGAAGCTCCCAGGAGGAAGCTGGATGTGGCTACGGGGCTCAGTGCTAGAACCCTGGGATCATGACCTGAGCCTACGGCAGATGCTTAACCCACTGAGCCACCCAGGCAGCCCCGTCACTTTGTTTTTTCTTCTCCATTTTCCTTCACAGCCTAATTTTTTCCCTTTCCTTCGAGCCTTTAGTTTATATGAGATCATCTCATTTTGTTCTCATCTAATTCTTGCGCTTCTAGGGAATTGCATTTCTGGCTTTAAATTGGACTTTTTTTTACAACAGATGTTCACCAGGGTCCTTCATCATTGTGTTCTGGACAACACATTTTAAAACTCGTTAAGTACTTTCCAGCTGATGGTTCTGGAAGCCCTTCGGGGGCCCATGAATGTGTTCCAGTAATGACATTTGTTTTAGTACCTTAAAAAAAAAAAACAACTGCAAACATATTGGATGATTAAAAACTTGACCTTTAAAAAATTTTTATTTATTTATTTATTTGACAGAAGGAGAGAGAGTGAGTGGCACAAGCAGGGGAGTGGCAGACAGAGGCAGAGGGAGAAGCAGACTCCTCACTGAGCAGGGGGCCTGATGTGGGGCTCCATCCACCTGAGCCAAAGGCAACACTTAAAAGACTGAGCCACCCAGGACCTCCTTAAAAACTTACCCTTAAAAAGGAATCAATTTTAGAGCTGCTGAGGGTGTGTCAAGAAACCTTTCAGAGCAGTGAGTGGAGGTGAAGTGGGAGTCCCCAGGACCTGTTTCTGACTTGGCCTCTGATTCAGTGAAACGCTACTAGTGAATAACATGGTTTTGACCATTATATAGCTTTAAACTGGCTTTGTTCTAACCCATATATTGTGAATTTATATTCATAATGAACCATCAGTTAAATATAGGAAGTTATTAATAAGGAGCTATAAAGTGATGATAATACCACTTTTTATGTAGTGACATTAAGATGTTTCTAGTAGTTGAGCAAATGTAAGGATAATTTTGTCCAATTCAGTTTTTATTTACTGAGGTTAAAACTATGGACTTTGACCATTGCTAAACAGTAAAAATATTTTTTGGTGCAAAATGTAAGGCAGGTTTTTGTTTGGATTTTTTTGTAATGGAATATTTTAATTTGTCTACATTTTAATATAGAATTGACTCTAATACCAAATAATATATAGTCATTTTTTGTGATCAATTATATATTTGCCTTATAAATTAAAATTACTTGGAAACATGTAACAAAGGTTGGTTGGGAAGAACAAACTTTGTCTTCATATTTTATAAGTATTATCCAAATTGTTTTGTCATTTCTTATTTACATTAAAACATTTTATTTAAAACAAGCATCATTCGAAAATGTCAAAATTATTTAACACTTTCTTAAGGTGTTTATGAAGTCAAATAGTTCTAGAAAGGGAATCTTGAGAAAAAAAGGATGGGTACATGGTAATGCATTTCAGAAGGGTGACTGCATGTCAGGAAGCCAACAGTGCTGTGGGAATATCTTGAACCTCGGTGTCTCTAACATGGTACTTTGATTTTTTTCAGATGTTTGGTAAATGCTTATTCATGAAATAAATTTACATTTAACATGTGGTACTTTAATTGTGTAGTACCATTTTCATTGAAAACATGGAAGTCACACTACAATATACGGAAAGTTAACTAGGTGGTTTGGAGCCAGTATGGGAACCCTCAACTACACGATGTGTGATAGCAAGATCTCCTTTCACAGATCCCAAGACCTAGTACTGCTAAACGAAGTCTTGGTTTTACACGCATGGTGACTTCTGTCAATCTAAAGGAAAAATATGCCTACTGTATTATTCCAGGATATTTCTTAATTAATTAGCCAGTCTCTTCCAAGTAAGGTACCTTGCCGACTCTTTAAAAGTCGGCTATGTGGGCACACTTGCCTCCTCTCTTTTCAAGTAATAATAATGTAAAGCAATTTTATACTTAAGGTTTGATAGAGAAGTAAGAATTTCAAGAACCCTTCATGACCCATTGTGTGAATAATTTTGAAGCACTGTTATTGTTTCTGTCCCTTAGTCAATGAGACCTAATTATCAAGGATGTTAACATTACCTTCCTATCTATAGCTACCTTTTTCCTTGACTTGTCTTATTTTCAAGGTCTCTTTTACTCAGTTCATGCCTATTTTGTGTGGCCTGAACTCCTGACTAGTATTCATGGGATGTTTAGAAGGTAGAATTTATAGAATTTCGAGTCTGATTAAATGTGGGCAAGGAGAGGGAGAAGTGAAGAAAAGGAAAAGGAAAGAAAAGGTATCTCAGGGGGCGCCTGGGTGGCTCAGTTGGTTAAGCAACTGCCTTCGGCTCAGGTCATGATCCCGGAGACCCGGGATTGAGCCCCACATCAGACTCCCTGCTCGGCGGGAAGCCTGCTTCTCCCTCTCTCACTCTCCCTGCTTGTGTTCCCTCTCTAGCTGTGTTTCTCTCTGTCCAATAAATAAAATCTTAAAAAAAAAAGAAAAGAAAAGGTATCTCAGGTGAGTGAAGGCTCTGCTTTAGGTAGGAAGGTGGAGAGAGGTGGTATAAAAAGTTAAACAGTAGGATATGCATAAGAACTGCTGACATATAGGCAACAATTTGCGGTGTGCTAGGGACTGTATTACATGCTTCCCATCCATTATTAACTTAAATCTCACACTAATCTTATGAGGTAAGTTCTATTTTTTTCTCTTGTAGCCGAGGAAACTGAGCTATAGACGGGTTTGTAATACATTCAACGTAACACAGCTAGAAAATAACTTAAAAGCCAGAACTCTTATGTACTCTTGCCTTCCAGCGGGAAGAATGAAGCAGGTTTGGAGTTGTGTAGAGTCACCAGTATCACAAGCTACCAAGCGATTAAACAAAATAAAGTCTGCGGAATATTGGCAAGAAGCACAGTTAGAGGACATCTAGGCAAAAGGAACAGCATATGGTAAAGGCCTGGGGTAGGGGAGTAAGGGGATTGGCCTGGAATGATGATGATGGATGTATTGGCTTTGGGGGGCGTCGGTAACAAGTACAAAATAAAAGAAAATAGAGAAAGAGGTGGAAAGTGATAGCGGTGTGGGGTGGAATGGGTAGGTAGTGGTGAGAATGGGAAGGGGCTCTGGGTTAATAAGACACAGCAGCTTTCTTAGTGTCTACATAGAGTGCTTCATCATATGGAACATTTCACACTAGGAGAGGTGACTCTTTTATGTACCTCATTTCATATGTCATACATATTTGTACCAGGACATGTTGCTACCGAAGGAACTTTTCTAGATTAACTTTACAAACATACAGAGAAGAAAACAGAAGATGTTTCTCTGAAGTGTGGGTTGCCATTTCTCCATGCATACCTTAAATCCCAGTTCTCTAAAAGCTCACTGTTTCTAACCCCAGTGGTCTGTGCAGTGTCAGTCCCTCTCCCTGAAATGCCTTCCCCTGGTTTTCCTTGTGACTCCTCTCAGGACAAGGTTATATGGTGTGTTTAGACATCTCCTTCCCTTTTTGTCTCTACCCTTCACCAGAGCAATAAAGCCCAAATGCCTTTCCTTCCCACATCAGTAAATCTACAACTGTTTTATCAGCTGTAGCACATCAGACCGTTTATCAAGATAAAGTGTGTTCAATTTCTTTAATAGCAATAAGTTGTCCACAAAGCGTGCAGGACATCTGGGGACTATGGTGATTGCAAAAACACAATCTGGATTGCTAATATTTGTTAATCCCCTCCAGTTTGACCGCAGTACTGATTAGTCACCAGCAGAGTAAAAAGCTTTGGTGCTCTCATGCTGGTAAGTGGAGATCAAAGTGCCATCAGCCTTTCCCACTAGCTCTTGTGAGAGTCACTCCGGTGACAGAGGAAACAAGATTTTGTCTTGTTTTACAGCTTCACTGTTGGAGAGGGAAAAAAAAAGCCAAGTGGGTTGTAGATCTTATTGGTGTGCGGCAAGAGCCAGTGCCTTGGAACCAAAAAGGAAGCTAGAGAAACAAGTGACCAGCATTGCCAGTTGCAGATTTCTCTGTACAGAGAGGAAAAAAGAAAAGAAAAAAGAAGGTGCCTTTGCCAGAGAATTGCAGTGGAAAGAGGCCGGTGATGGGAAATTTGAAGCAAAAGGGAACATTTCACAAGTGGACAGCCTGGTGCTCGCGTTGGAAGACAGTCCTATGGAGAAGGTCATGAGGGAGTGGAGTAATTGGAGAGTGTTGCACAGGGAAGAAACATATACAGATTCTGTTTCCAGTAGTAGTTCAAGTTCTATCAACTGTGCAACCGTATGCTGGAGAAAGGCCTGTGTTTCTAGCTGGGGCTGCCATGCCAGTGGGTCCCAGGGCACGGGGTCTCTTTCTCCTGAGTCACCCAGCTATTTATGATGTGGATTTTTCCAGTCAGGCAGGGAGGAGCTTACCTATTTATTCAGAAATAATAGGAGATTATGCCTATAGGAGGAGTGATTTGAACTGGGTCAAAAAGCAGGCCTGTTGGCGCACCTGGGTGGCTCAGTTGGTTGAGCGACTGCCTTCGGCTCAGGTCATGATCCTGGAGACCCGGGATCGAGTCCCATATCAGGCTCCCTGCTCGGCGGGAAGCCTGCTTCTCCCTCTCACTCCCCCTGCTTGTGTTCCCTCTCTGGCTGTGTTTCTCTCTGTCAAATAAATAAAATCTTTAAGAAAAAAAAAAAAAACAGGCCTGTTGAAGATAGTGCTGGAAAAAATATATATATAATATACTCTAATTCGTATTAATGATTCTGGTAAAAGTCATTTAAACTGATTTTAGACTTTTTTCTTTCAAACTTGCATATATAAATAGCACCAATGATGGCAAATAAATTGGGAATGTTTTTCAAAAATAGAGGCTAAAATTTTATTTTTATTGGTTATTGGTGTTTCATGTTTTTTAAAAAGTTTTCAGAAAAATAGAAAATCCATACAAACATGGGAATAGAGATTAGAGGTGAGAAGGAATATAATGTACTGAGGAAATGGTTGCACTGGAAAGCTGGGCTAAGAATAGTTGGCATTCTCCAGTTATTATGAGCTAAGACGTAAATGGAAATGTGGTTGTCAAGGGCTTATTAGCAACAGGATAAAATATTTGGCTTTGTGGAGAGATACAGATTTTACTTAGTGCTACTGTTAAGATTCCACTCCCTTGGTATATCTAGGTACCCCTGGGAACCCTCCCACGTCCCGCAAGCCCCCTAGCTTTCTCTCCCCACCTCAGTCACCTTCTGCATGCCCAGCTGCTCTGCTCCCCTGCAGGGTGAGGCTCACCATCTTACCGCCAGCTTCCCCAGACTGTGGTTCTTTGCCCTGCACCACTTCTTCCCCAGTGTGGAAAAGAGCCCAACCTTTCATTCCCCACGGCAGAGCAAAGGCCAAAGTATGATATTTAATAAAGCTTTCTGGAAGGCTTTTACATGAAATAAAGGTGTGGGAAAAGCCTTTAAAATGGACCCTTCAGAGGATTGCCCCTGAAGTCCAGGGCCAGGTTCCTCTCTGGCATGGTGAGAGCAGTTGCTTACCTGCCCAAAGAGGAAATGCCCTCCATCTATCCGCCCATTCCTCCCAGGATGCATGCCCCTGTCTACAGACCCTGCCCTGCAAAGAAGAAGGAAATGCCCCTAAAAGCAAATGCTGTGTGCAGAGCTGCGCCTCACCTGACAGCCTTGCATCACCAGTGGAGCTGCTCTCTCCTTCCAGTCTTGACGCCTTTTCCAGGAGAGGACATTGACTTTACCTTTGCACAGCCACAGGCCCTTAAAGTGTTCTCCATCACAATTTCAGTGAGTGAATTTGGATCTTTAATTCTGAAGACCTAACTTTATCATTTAACTCCATCACATTATTGGGCATTTTGGTGGCTCAGTGGGTTAATCATCTGTCTTTGGCTCAGGTCACGATTCCAGGGTTCTGGGATGGAGTCCCAAGTTGGGCTTCCTACTCAATGTGGAGTCTGCTTCTCCTTCTCCCTCTACCCCTTTCCCTTTCCATTCTCTCTCTCACTCACTCTCGCTCTCTTGCTCTCATACACTCTCTCTCAAATAAATGAATAAAATCCTTTAAAAAAATTGTATTCAGACACAAGCAAATCATGCTATGTGCACAGTCATCATCCTGGTCCTACTCAAGGGCTACTCTACCATTTTTGCTAAGACCAGAAAACCACAGGTTATGCGTGTCTCCCTCTCTGGTCTCTGACCACCTGTATTGCCTTCTCCTTATTTCCTGGGGGACGTTTGTCATGGACCCTGTTGGAGTCCTGGGGAAGGGTATATCCACAGCTGGACACTGGTGTATGTATATGAAGTGTCTACTTCATACTGCTGACCCCCACCCAGGCCCTTCTCATGTTGTAAGAGAGCCAGAATAAGAGAAGAGAAATGTCAGCCTCCAGGAAGCTTCTCGGTGGGACAAAGGCATCGATATCCACAGAGCTCCTCCTGGGCACCAGCAGTCCACATGGCCTTGTCTTCCAGTCACACATTACACATCTGTATCTGTCATTAGGCTTCAAATTTCTTACAGTCAGAGGATGGGTCTTTTCATGTTTCTGTGCCTACCAATGCTTTCCTGTAGGAGAGGCTTAGAAATCAGTTACCCAATTATTACCTCAGACCATTCCCTAAAACCTAATTGCAACATGGGTAAAGAAATCACAGGTCCCTTTATAAGAGCTTATTTTCTTTGTTGGCAACACCTTTGCTGGAAGATCAATGTCCCATTTTGTTGCACACCTGCTTCCCACTTGGGTAGATCTGCGAGCAGTTTCTGTCACTTACAGTGTTTTAAGAGCTGTCCAGAAAACAGTTTATTTCCAGTGGAAGTGTGAAGCATTGAAGTCTTCGCACACAGATTTGTCTGGGGACTGATTCTCCCTCCCCTGTACTTGGTCCCAATGCCTGAGGTGTTCTTGGACCCAGGGGATGCTGTGTTGAGCAGAGGTGAACTCTGGAGGGCTAGCACAAGTAGTGTTTTAAGTCACAGAAACAGTTCCTGACTCTGACTTGGTCTGTTGAAGGAACAATTAAATAATGCTCATAATTGGCAAACATTGATGTCGGATGGGTAAACAGTGGCTCTGGCTGTTGGGTTGAATGGGGAGTGAGACAAACAGGAAGAGAATCTAGTTGTAGCTGGTCAAGGAGGAGAGTTTTCTACCTAATATGGAGTGGTAACGGGATTTTTTTTTTTTATTGAAAGTGTCTGCCCTTATAGTGAGTGCCACAGATTTGGTTTGTGTAGAGATTTTTCTTTTAAGTATTTCTTCACAAAAGTAACTGATTACTAGGTAACTAACTGAAAATAAACAATGTGCAAGTGAAATATTCTGTTTGAAGTTCCTGTCTAGTCAACATTTCTAAAATATCGAGAAAATAGAAATCCAGAGGAAGAACGAGGGGGCAGTTTCTGGAGTTAGTGCCAAGCACTCGTGAGATGCCCATCGGGCTGCCTCACGCGCGGTTTGCCCTTTCCAAGGCTTCACTAGCAATGAGCAAGCTTACTGTGCTCCATGGCAGACGGTAGCTTTCTTGGGGTATCCCGACTGTCATTTCACTTGATAACATTAAGGATATTGGTAGTTGTCCCCTCAGTTACAAAGAACTGTGTGCAGGCATTTCGGGGCTTGATTTCCGCTGGACAGTGTGAGGGTAGATGGTGGCAAACATGAGCAGTCAAGGGAATTTTACTGTGGAGCTTGACAGATCAGTATAGATGAAATTTTACCTCTCTGGGGGATGGTAGTGCAGAGCTGGTGACTAATCGTTGTTTACCGTTAGTAATTTTTACCTTTACTAAAGCAGTTTGCAGAATATGTGCAGTATGGTTTCCTTCAACATCATCATCATCATCATCAAAACCCTTAGGAAGAGTATCCATGTGGAATAAGGTTTAGAAAGCATGACGGCAAATGGATAAGATATTACCTCTGAGAAAGACAGTGGGACTAAAGTCTATAAAGGGTTCATTTTTCTTGCATCATTTGGTTTGTCTACAGTATACATGTATTTTAAGTATAGATGAAAAATAAAATCTCCAAAAATGAATTTTAGAGCACATAGGCTTTGTTTCAGACTTTTCCAAGGGGGGAAAATCAGTACATTTAAATTACATAAATTTTGAGGTAAAAGTCGTTATTTTAAAGGACTGATAACAAATATTGCTTTGAGAGTCCTCAGGCATATTTATAGTATCTAAGTTTGTCTAAAAGTATATACTTAAAGAAAACATCAATTATTAATAATATATCTTTGGCATTAAGATGAAAATAAGACATTTGTTTTCCCTGACAGGTGGTATATATTTGTAGGGTAGTTTTTGCTTCAAAGTCTTATCTTGACTTATAGAATTAAGTAATTTTTTTGAGAATGGAATTGTAATTTGATTTAATTTTTAAAGGGAAGGTGGTATTAATAAATCTATCCCAGGAGTAGTTAAAAAACTTTAAACTAGATGCCATATAATCAATAGTAGTGAAGACTGTTTTGCATTGGTTTGTTGCTTTCACATCAGTTTTTACTCCTTGTTTGGTTTACATTTCTCTTCATGTGACACACTGATCCCTTGTTGTAATAGGGATTTAGTGGGAACATAGATAATCACAGAATGATTGTAGCTTTCACAAGTGTAATTAACTTCTTGTAAAGTACAGTTCTGCAGGACAAATCTGGAAATAGAATGACTATTTCCAGATCTGGGCTTTTATCCCCAGTCTTTGTAAGTTCCTCCCACCTCTATGCTGTCAGCTTAGCAGTTCTTCCAAGAAGACTTCCAGAACCTCAAGTTACTTTCTTGCCTCTTCTTTTTAACCATTCATTCAGCAGACTATACATAAGAATTTTTTAAAAGATTTCTGCAAGATTTGATTCCTGTGCACCCAGTGATGTCTATCAGTCGCTTGAAAAATCAAACATCCGACTATTGCCCTTTGGAGTATCATTTTTAAATCCAAGAATCATGAATTGTAAAGGAATAAAAGAGATGGAAGTAGATGTTCCTAACTACTATCAGATGATTCTTGCATGTAGTCTTTTTCCTCATTCTTTCCATTCTGTTAGGGAAGAATCATTCATAAATGTTTACTAACATTCTGCACAAGTTTTTGAAAGCCTCAGGAATCGTTTGACTTTTCCTTCGTGATAGTCTAATCCCAAGTGTCTGTTTGCCTTAATCTATTTTTAATGTCAAGAGACAAATTTAATTTTCCTTTTGATAAAAACAGTTGTTTGAGAAAGGGGAGTCTCAATTTGACCTATCTCTATGCTTTTGTAGCACATTCTAATTAGGTACAAAAATAACAACAGAGAAATTTAGAGAAATCCAGGAGGAAATGAACCTGTTGACTTGAAGACAGCAGATATATATCTCACTAATCTTGTGCTTAATAGAATGCACAGAGTGTCTTAAAGAAACAAGTTTCCCATCCCCATTTTTGAAGACCAAGAGTAAGGATAAGAAGCCCAGATACTAAATACCACAGTGGACAGCACCTAAATATCTGTTGAATTAGAGGAAAGAGGAATGAGAAAATGCAAGGGAAGATACTGTTCCTAGGGGAGTTACACAGATCATCTACTTGCTATGTGGTGATATTGCAGATTGGCTAGAATGTGAATAACACAATTGTGTGTTTCTTAGACTCTATTCCATGTTCAATCCTGTTGGATTGCATTTGTAAAGATTACAGCACTTATGTTTTGAGTATTGCATGATCATTAATTGGCAGCATAGGGAATCAACATTTTATTATAGCCATTTAAATTTTCATTATCATCACCGATAGTGAATCCCTCTCTGTTTGTTCCATAGGTTGGTCTGTCAGACTAGGGGACTGGAGTCAAACTGACAAGGGGCCCAGCAGATTATTTAATCCTAATATGGCAGAAAAGTTGCAGAGACTTGAACACATGGGACCACTGAAAACACACTAGAATTTTTCAGTGTATTTTAGGTAATTTTCTCACATTTCGAGGTCACCAACCTAGGACTAAAGGTTCTGATGGAAACCATTTAGGGCTAGAGCCCACCATCTTGGTCTGTTATAATAATGTAGCCTTTTCCTCCTTGAATAAGATGCTTCCTTTTGGCCTAATGAAGAATGCGTTGTTCACCCTTTGAACTAGCCTTCCATAAAGACTTTCTAAATATCACTTTGGAATGTGTGGGCACATTGTTGAACATTGAATAGGTGCTTGGGAAATTCAACTGAGATTTCAGAGATTCTTATGCCCAAAAGGTTTTTGAAGAAACAGCTTTTGTGATCAGAGCCCACTTCCTATAACTGTGAGTCATTAATAGTTGGGTTTCTGAGGCAACTGTTATCTTTTTTCTAACTGCGGCCATCTACTTGTATTCCCTTATGTCCACATGGGAGCAAGGAAGCAAAGTAAAGGATGCAGAAGAGAAAATGCCAGATGGGTACCTGGGGTTTATCTGGCTCAAGTTTTCATCTAATCTAGTGCATGGATTTCACTATTTTTCATATGAAAATGTTTTAGTACTTTTAGTGCTTCTGGCCAATTCCCATTGCAGTGAGGTTTGAAAACTATGTTCTCTTAGGATAGTCTAACCGAGAACTGTGACTGTTTGGATGGTGTTCTCAGAGAGGAGGCATTTGATGACATCAGGCCTTCTTGATGCAGGGAGTCTGGGGTAATGGCTTGTCTGTATGCGCTTTATAGAGAATTTAAGTGACAAATGACAAGTCTAAGTAATTGCTAAAATAGCAATGCTGGAGATAAGATTATCCATGGGGGGCAGATTGCAAGCCTCTCCACCCTCATTAGCTAATGCTTACCTGGTGCCTACTGTTGGTAGGATGCTACCACTTCTCTTCAAATCATTTTGATCTGATAGCATTGTTGTTCCTTACCCCAGATGACTGGAGCAAATGGGATGTTAAAGGAAACCAAGTTTTCTCAGGGATACTTATCTAAGTCAGTCTCTGCTTAATTTCTACAGTCTTTCTGCTTAAGTTGAATGAGTGTTATTTTTTCTGGAAGAGGTGACAACTTAGTCAAACAATGGCTTTGTACACTGTGTGCTTGTGTGGTGGAGATGGGAACAGGAAGTAGAGACTCTGGTTCCCAGTGCTTTCCACCCAGACATAGGTTAGAAATCTAAAACAATGAAACTTGACAAGAAGGCCATTTCTGTGAACAGAAGAACCCCAATAAAGAGAATACCATGAAAGTCTAGAAGGATCACACCATCAAAGATGCCATTGTTGTTACAGAAAAAGCTGTGAGAGCTACCAAGCCTGAAGTGATGAATTCCTCTGGAGAGAACTGTGTGCAGATGTTCATGACTTTTCAGGATTTATGACAGAGTCAATGAGGGAAGTCATGAAAGAGAGTGTGGATATAAAGAAAAGGTTGGAGGGGGGGTGAAGGGTTTCAAGGATCGTGTAGAAATTCAGATGCTAATCAGAGGAATGGACAGAAGGCCACTGGTGGAGATGAGTGCTTCAGAACTGGTGCCAGATGATAAGGAAGAGGATGCAGAATAAACAGAGCGAGAGAACAGATGACATTAGAGCAATCTGGCAGAAGGGTTTTGAAGACTCAAAACCACTTTCGACTTCTTTTATGACATGGACACTTCTATGATAGGGGCACTGGAACTAAAGCAAACAGTGGAAGAAGGATTGGTGCCATGTAAAAACATTTACTCTATTGTAAGAATACAATATACAAGACATAAAACATACAAAATATGTGATAATTTGACAGTTTGTGTTATTAGTAAGGCTTTTGGTTGACTGCAGTCTATTTGTAGTTAAGTTTTTGGGGATTAAAAAGTTATATGGAGATTTTTTTGGCTGTGCATGGAGTCAGTGTCTCTAACCCCCATGTTGTTCAAGGGTCAATTGTAGTTAACTTTAGACTACTAAAGGAAACTGACACATCAGATGCAAAATGCTGTTAACCTTGACGACTTTCCTTGTAACATCCTAGACCTACATAGGAGAATCCAAGATGGACTAGAAGCTTCTTGTTTTGTCCCTAATTTCCATGTTTTGATTTTTGACATTAACAGGTATTTCTGTCTTGATCTTCCTGCTTTGAGGTTCATTGATGCCATATTCTCTTGGTTTTCATGCCGTTCCTTTTATGTTTGTTTCCCTTTCTTCCTGTCTACCCTACTACGGGTTATCCTCCACAGGCTAGTCAGTCAGTCCTGGTCTCTGTTTTCTTTCTTCCTTCTTCATTAGCTCTCAGTCACCTTAAATACTGGCCCATGATCCCTTTTCTGCTATTCCCAGTCCCCAAAAGCTGTGGAAACAGGAATTTTGTCATTAACTCCTTTGCTGGCAAAATTTGATCCCAGTTGATACGAGGTTATTTTATAGTCCTATTTCTCCCATCCAATGTGAATGCATATCACTGTAGGCTTTATTAATATCCTGATCATGGGACACTGCCTTGGAAGCCATTGGCAGTAATGTGTGATATGTGTACTGTACCATTTTTTCTAAAATCTGAAAAATTCAGAATTCTCAAATGCCACTGGTTCCCCAAACATTGGATAAGGTATGACTGTATTATTTTCATGGGGAATCTCACAGATCAGTAGCTTTTAATGCACACTCTCTCTTTTTTTTTTTTTTCATACCAGATCTCAGTAAACTAGTTTTGGACCATATCCTTTGAATGAGTAGGATGGAACTTTGGTGGTTGATAGGTCCATTAACAAATGTGTACCAGATGACATGGAATAGTACCAGATAAGCAACTTACTAGAGACATATGACTCATTTAAATGATTAAGAATTGATATTCACAAAATGAAAAAGATATTTTATTCACCAAGGAGTAAGACTGCAAATTGAAGCTTGCCAAGAGCATCTTTACACCTGAAAAAGCTAAGACAGTCATTCATTCTGCTGTCTTTCTAGGACCTACTCATAACTGTAGGCTTATTTTAAATTCTAGAACCCAAGAAGAAGTTCTGTTTGAACTGACTGCTTTCTTCAAAGCTACTTAAACTTGTGCCCTATTTTATAAAATTCAGTATCTGGAAATCCAGATGTGGTCATAAGGAAAATGAGTGATTATTTTACAAAAGCATTCATACTAATATCCCTTAAATAGTAAGCTTCTTTAGTGTATTTTTAATTTGAGATATAATTGACAGAACATTGTATTAGTTTTAGGTGTACAACACAATAATTTAATAAATGTATATATTGTGAAATGACCACCATAGTAATTTTCATAAATATTTATCACATGCATTGTTATAATTTTTTTTCCTGTGATGAGAACTTTTAACATTTACTCATTGATGATCTCTTGCTTGCCTTTTGTGTAACTCCAGCTATTGATGGAGGCTTTTTTCAGTGCTTGAAATAATGTATTTAAACTTCTGGCAATTCATTTTCCTTGCTTTAGGAAATAATATTCCTGTTAGTCTTCCTGCTACTGAGTACTCCTGTCCTCAAAACTTGGGATTGTCTTTTTTCTTTATTGTTACTTAAATTTTTTTTTCCAGTGTTCCATGATTAATTCCCCCTTCCCCACACCCAGTGCTCCATGCCTTAGGTGCCCCTAGTAGAAACTTGGGATTGTCTTAATGTCTCCTTTCCTGTACTTACCCTGCTTGTTCAATTCCTAAGCCTTTCTAGGTCCTCATGCACAGGTTTCTTGTCGTTTCCGTTATCACGATCAGGGATTTTAGTCTTGAGCTGCCATAGCAACCTCCATTTTGCACATGGTCCTTTTCTATTTCAGGGACCTGTTGTGAGCCCACAGAGTAATCCGGCGGTATCGCCACAGCCGCCCACACCTGGCCCGAGCTCCAGCCCTGGGGCCCTGGGCTCCCGTGCACCAGCAAGACACACACACTCTTTAATGTGCTATGTTCGGGGCTGTCTCCTGGGTTTTTTTTGGTTTACTGTCTCTCATGGATGGGAGTGACTTTTTTATATATTTTTTTTAGATTTTATTTATTTATTTGATAGAGAGAAACACAGCTAGAGAGGGAGCACAAGCAGGGGGAGTGAGAGAGGGAGAAACAGGCTTCCTGCCGAGCAGGGAGCCTGATGCGGGGCTTGATCCCAGGACTCCAGGATCATGACCTGAGCTGAAGGCAGGCACTTAATGACTGAGCCACCCAGGTGCCCCAGGGAGTGCCCTTTCTCTCAGAATCAGTGTCCATTGTGCCCTTCCATTTCATTTTCTCCAAACAGCCCTCCTTCAGTGTGATGAGTTATAATGAGAGGTGCATTCCGGAAGACCTGGGGAAAGGGCAGAGTCATCAAACTCAAGCCTGATTTTCTTGTATGCATAAATGGACAACCTTATTAATGTTTTGGTATTTTTCTTATTAATGTTTTGTATCACAATAGAAGTCTGTATAAAATAAGGACATTTAGGGGCACCTGGGTGGCTCCGTTGGTTAAGTGTGAACCCTTGATTTGGGCTCAGGTCATGATCTCAGGGTCATAAGATCGAGCCCCACACTGGGCTCTGTGCTCAGTGAGGGAGTCTGCTTCTCTCCTTCTCCCTGTCTTCCTGCTCCTTCTTGTGCATGCTCTGCTCTCTCTCAAATCTGTTGATCAATCTTAAAAAAAAAATAAGGCTATTTGGGCACTACCAAAACCCAAACTGACTTTGTATTTTCATCAGCACTTTGCTTGTAGTTTGTAATGTTTTACCATCCAACCTACTTTAGTACTCAGATATTTCTTTTATTACACATAGCTCATCTCTCCAAGCACGCTGAAAATTTTTCAGTATATTATTGTAGAAAAATTTTCATAATAATTTGATAAAATATCATGGCTTTCTTGTGGCTGAGATGAAAAACTAGTGGGAGGATTTCTACCCTTTAAGGACTCTAACCAACCAGTGCAAATAACAGATCGTTGCCAGCTTGGAGGGGTTTCAATTGCATACATCAAGCCTCGGTCCTGTGAGCATTGTTTTGATGCTTTTAACACACTAGTCTGTGTGCTAAAGAAGACATAATTGACAGGCTTACTATATTAGTCAAGACTACTATAACAAAATACCATTGTAGGCGGCTGGAACAACAAACAGTTATTTCTCCCAATTCTAGAGGCTGGAAAAATCCAAGATCAAGGAGCCAATAGATTTGATGTCCGGTGAAGCCCTCTTGTCTTGTAGATGTCCGCCTTCCCACTGTATGGCAGAGGGAATGCTCCAGGGTCTCTTTCTCTTCTAACCCCATATTGGAGTTTTACCCTCATGATTTCCTCTAAACCTAATTATCTCCCAAAGTCTCCACCTCCAAATACCACCATAAGGGGAATCAGGGCTTCAACATAGGAATCTTGGGGAAGCACAGACATTCAGTCCATAGTGCTTATATTACTCCGTTATAAGTTAGTGAGAGAATCAGATGATTATAACACATGAAAATGATGGGTCACACAAAATCATATTAATGTTTATGATATTTCAAGCCCTCTATTTATGTCCCCAGTATCAGTTCTGTAAGTACTGGTCATGACAATAGCTTGAATTAATCTATGGGGAAATGACATGGATTTTTGTTAACCAGAATAGACTAACCATGTAGGGGACATTTGTAGCAGAGTATGTGCCCTAGGAGGTTGGCTGTGTTACTGCATTCTACCAAATGATGAGTCTGTGTTTACAATATGACTGCATCTTGTTTTCCTTCCACTTTCTTCCATTATCCATGGCTTTAATATTGCATTTTAACAAACATTATTTCTTCCTATTTACATGTCTTTTACTCTAGTAGACTTTCAACTGCCTGAGGACAAGAATGGTCTATTCACCTCTGCTTTCTCCAGTGCTAGCAGAGTGGTTGGTACTTAATACCCTCTTAGTACACAGTTACAGAAATGTCTCAATGACCCATTTCCAGGGGGCTGTTGGTAAGCCAGTGTGCATTCGGGGGGGGGGGGCAAGGAGATTGCTGAAAATTCTTGAATCCAAATTACATAGGAAGTAGTTGGTGAACTGGGATCATTTGGTCTGAATTAGGAGAACAAAGAACATGAGAAATAGAAAGGATACAAAGCATAGTGGTTAAGAGTGAATAGCAAGTCTAAGTATAACCATTTGTAAAATAGGGCAGAACACAGTTAGCACCTCACTGGCTGGTTGAGAAGTACTTAGCACTTGGAGAAGTCCTAGGACCAAATGCTCAGGAAATGGCACCACTTTCTCTACTCCTCTGCCTACTTTTCCTCTTGCCCTTCTCTTTCTTTTTCCCCATTTGCTTTAGCCCTCACTAGAAGGATTATTATATCCGTTTTATAGGCAAGAAAGATAAGGTTAGAAGGGTTAAATGATTTGTTTGAGATTTCTTAAGAAGATGTGAAAGAAGGAAATATAGTCTAGATGTTGGTCCATTCTTTATATGTATATATATGTGTATGCATATACATATATACAAATATATATATATTAGAAAGGGAGGGGGAGGAACAAAGAAAGAGGGAGAGAGAGAATCTTAAGCAGGCTCCATACCCAGTGTTGAGCCCGATGCAGGGCTCAGTCTCATGATGCTGAGATCATGACCTGAGCTGAAATCAAGAGTCAGACACTTTGTAGACTGAGCCACCCAGGTGCCTCCGTCCATTCTTTCTTGGACAGGATGACCACCTTCAGACATCTGAGAGACCAGTGAAGAAGATGGAGACAGGTTACAGCATGCTGCTTTGAAGGGCAATGCGAGGACTAATGAGTAGGTTTTTACCCAGGTGAATATAGGGCAGCAAGTACAGTCTGAATTTCTAACCATCGGAGCTGCTTAGAATCAGGTTTTCCTATGTTAGAAAAGCATACGTGCAGTAGTTGGGGAAGCAGAACAATAGTCAACAGGGCTGAAATGAGGTAATTTACCCCCTGGGGCAGAGAACCATACTAGATGCCCTAAGTTCCTTCTGAATTTAAACTTCTACTCTTCTTATGTCTTTTTCTTTTCCTCGCATCTGGAATGGTACTGTGCCAATGACAAGGAATCAGCAAATCATTGAATTTATATAATTTCAGTACTGATACAAGAACTGGGGACTTGTGTTCTGCCAGGGAGAACCATGTCTGAGAAATTGTTCTGTTAAAATATGTGGAGGAAGAGGGCGCCTGGATGGCTCAGTGGGTTAAAGCTTCTGCCTTTGGCTCAGGTCATGATCTCAGGGTCCTGGGATCGAGGCCCATATTGGGCTCTCTGCTCAGAGAATGTGCCCATAAATACTAGTGTAAAGTTCTACCTATTCCAAAGAGACAATAGAAATCTGACACCTGTTACGTTACTGACACACTGAATTGGTAACCCTATGTCAGTCAGCATTTTTTTTTAAGATTTTATTTATTTATTGGGGGGAGAGACAGAGAAAGAGAGCATGAGTGAGAGGGAAAGGGAAAAGCAGACTCCCCACTGAACAGGGAGCCTGATGTGGGGCTCGATCCCAGGACCCTGGGATCATTACATGTGCCCAAAGCAGGCTGAGCCGCCTTGACGCCCTGTCAGTCAGCATTTCTTTGCATAAATTTCAAAACATTATTTTCTCTCTTTTAAACGCTGCTTTTCCATGCAAGAATTTCTATTCATTCTGTTTTCTTAAGGAAAAGAAAGCAGTCTTATGGGTTAAAAAGAAGTGTGATGGGGTACAAATTACAAGATATATTGAAAGGGGGTCAGTAAGATGGCACTAGAATTTATTAAGTGCCTACGCTATGTTTTGGCTTTTATTCATACAATCTCATTTAATTCTTATTAATTCCCTCTACATTTTATGTCTGAAGATTTGAGGCTTACAGGTTTGTAAGCCTACTTTGTTCTCCTTACACTTCTTTGCAATAAAGAAGTGCTGATCTATCTTAAGAGGCAGACAATAGAGAGAAATTTTTCATAAAAGTGGTTCATTCCTTTGCCTTTATGAAATTGTTTGGGAGCTCTAAGTTATAAGGCAGTTGGTAGCATGTGACATATGCTTGATTTCCCAGAATAGTCAGATGTAGCTTATAAATAATACCTCTGTTTATTAGTTTCATCCTCACTCATATTTCCCCTCATTCTGTGCTTCCATATACTACTCCCTACATGAGAAAAATGTGTTATTCAGAGAGCCCTAGTAATAGTGTATAAGAAGTAATGGAAAGAAACCTGACAATATATATCTCCTTGTTTTATACAGGAATGAAGTCCATAGAATTATCCTTCTGATCTGGAAGGAATTTACATTTTTCATATGATTCTAAAAATGTTCTTTACCTTCAGAAATCATGTTTTTTTTTTAAACACGATTTTTTTATGCTATTCCTCATTTGAATTCTAAAAATGTATTTGCCACCCTTTTTCAGAAAGATGCAGTGGATGGGGGAGAATGTGGTATACTTGAAAAATTCATTTTTTCCCCTTAAACATTTAAAAATAAAATATTTGTGCCATTCCACTGGTAGGAATTCAGCAGCAATGATGAGAATAGAGTTACCTTCTCTGTCTAATATTGCCTTTATAGTTGCTTTGTTTCCTAGTTTTATAAATTGAGCTTTCTGGTTTCCGTGGAAACCCAATTGTCGACATGGGTTGCTAAGGAGCAGCCTTTGCTGCACAAAGCATAAGGAGCTGTGAGTCTGCTACCGAGTGACTTCATTCTTGGCAGTGACAGGCAGTGGGAAGTGGGGCCTCCATCTTGATTTTCAGCCTGAAGGATTCTGGTGGATTTTCCTGACCTTTCTTAGCCTAACAGTTACGCTGAGGTATAAGTACTCATGGGAACTGACAATTGTGTGGTATTCCAGAGCATCCAAGCTCCCGTCTCTGTTTCATCAACCGTTTGATATCAATGACTTATTCAACAAAAAAGAACCTATTGTTGCAGTTCAAAGACACTAAGGAAGCTATATGGTCTTCTTTCTTAAATTTAGCACTGGGCCCTCATGAAAGGAAGCCAGCTGGTCATCTTTGTAAATCAGGTGATAGTCTGATACTGATAGTGGATTGTGTATGATCTACATTTTCTAATATTCCAGTTGGAAGTAGTATAAATTAGAGTACATGTATGGCTTTCCCAATTAAAAAAATAACCTAGAAACTGTAACCGACCTTTTCCTGCATTGACGTCCAACAGATATTGTAGTTCTTACAGAAATAATTTCTTAACTTGGCTCATACATATTTTTGACTATGATTTTATAAACTGTTTTAGGCCTAGTAGTTCAGGTGCAGAGCTGTCTGTCGTGGTCCTTATCCTTGGCCAGTGTATGGATATCTGCTGCATTAGGACAACAGTGATGTGTGAGTCTTTGAGGTCGGAAGTAGAAAGGTCCTGATTTTTAAAATAGATGTGAAAGGCAAGTGCAAACTCCATTTCCATATCTCAGGTGTGAGTCAGCTAGAGCCATTGTCCTCGGCTGTCAGGCCTGGAGGGCTGATTTAGGTTACAGCAGGTGGTGATGCAATTAAACCCTGACTAAGCACCATTCACCCTCCTTGCTTATTTTGGTTGATAACATTCTATAAATTCCTCATATTGCATTAATTATCTATTGGAGGTCCTTAAATATAAGCAGGTTATTTTGTGGCCTCATATATAATTGAGACTGTTGGTCCTCATTGGACACATTAGTTACCGTCTCAACCTCAAGTTCATCATCTATAATGTTGGGCAAATAATAATATATTTATTTTAGGTTATCATAGGACTAAGTGAGATAATGTATGTAAAATATTTAGTTAGGTATCTAGGCCATACAAGGCCCCTAAAAATAGTATCTGTTTTCCAGAAGAGGCAAATCTATACAGATAGACCGTAGATTAGCGGTTGCCTGGGGCTAGAGTTGGGAGCAGAGGATGATGGCTTACTGACATGAGGAATCTTTCTGGGCTGATAAAAGTGTGCTCAAACTGGATCTTGGTGGTGGTTGCACACTGTATATATATTGATCAAAGTCATCATACACTTGCAGTGGGTGAATTTTATGACTAAATATTATTGAACTGTACACTTCAAATTGGTGGATTTTATCATGTATAAATTACACCTTATAAAGCTGTTTAAAAAAGTCATAACTAGGGGCGCCTGGGTGGCTCAGTTGGTTGGGCGACTGCCTTCGGCTCAGGTCATGATCCCGGAGACCCGGGATCGAGCCCCACATCGGGCTTCCTGCTCGGCAGGAAGCCTGCTTCTCCCTCTCTCACTCCCCCTGCTTGTGTTCCCTCTCTGGCTGTGTTTCTCTCTGTCAAATAAATAAAAAAATCTTTAAAAAAAAAAAAAGTCATAACTATAAGTAATCGCAGATATCTTTCCCCCTTCCTTTTCTCATCAAGTTATTTGTTGCTTAACCTGAAATTATATAAAAATTGTAATTTAATTGGACATGGTATGTACATTGATTTTTGGATGGATTTTAATGTGTGCATATATAAAAATGAATTTGAGTATATTTCTATTTCTCCAATTACACTAATCCCAAGGCGAGAAACAATTAAAGCATTTTAAGTTGACCAAATTCTTACTAACTTTTAAAAATAAGTCACCTCAGTAAGGCAAGGTGTGAAGGGATAAGTATGTGTGTCTGTGAATGATATCTTCACACAGTGGGAGATCTTCGCTGTGCCATAATTTGTTTCTCATAGGTTGTCTTTGATGTACTTGTAATATCTTTGAGGATGTTATTTAAGCCAGGATATTCCAGAATCCATGTAATGATGAACATGGATAATAATGAAATTCTATTGTACATGTATGTATTATGCCACAATAGAACATAATTACTTTCATGATTATCTCACAGAATTTCCAGTTATCTAGAAACCTTGACTTTTCATGACTATGTGAGGGTAGCAAAAATAATTACAGTGTTTTTATAACTGATTCAGATCAAATCCTTTTAAAGCAGTAGAGCTGCTTGTTGCAGAGTATCTCACTGTTACTCTGCTTTTGAGACTCACGTTTATGTGACTAGGCTGTATGTATTTACTCAGTGCCATCATTTTATTGTGTTCCTAATACTTGTTAGTGATTTTATAGATGTTGTGGGTAGAGCTGTGAAGAAGATAGAAATTCAACTTCAGATATGCTAAGTTTAAGACCTCTGCTAGTCCTTCAAGGAGAGATGCTTAAAGGGAAGTTGATTCAAGTCTGGAATTCAGGAGGGATTTGTGGGCTGAAGATATCAATTAAAATGTTAGCAGATAATATTTAAAGCCATGAAAATATGGATGAGCTCACCAAGGAAATGAGAATCACTAGAGAAGAGTTCCAAGGAACAACCTTGATTTTTGCAGTTCCCCAGAAACAAGAGATCAAGGAAAAGACAAGACACCATATATAGGACTGAGGAGGGGTGACCAGCTAAATGAGGGAATCAGAAGATTCTGGAAGCTTAGTGAAGACAGTACCTAGAGGGCAGTGACACCTGGACATATGCTGCCAATGGCTGAGGGTAGGTGAGCCCTGAGAACTGGTGATAGAATATAATAACTGAGGGGTCATTGACAATCTTGAGAAGAGCAGCGTGGGTGGAAAGGTGGGGCTGAAGCCTGATGTAGGGTGGGAGTCTAGGAAGAAGTGAGAGGGGAGAAATTGACTGAGACAACTCTTTCTGGGAGGAGGAATGGGGAGGAAGCTAGTGAAGGAAGTTAGGTAATATAGATGGCTTTAATCAGATGTCTGAGTCTGTAAACATTGAGCATTTGGTCTACAGGGACTAATTTAGATAATAATTTCTTTGTTAGCCCCATCTCAGTTACACATAATCACAGTATTTTTTGAGTTTCCATTTGCAAGTTGTCAAATCCTACAATAAAATTCAAGTTATTATGTTGTGTATGGATTAATTAATATAAATATTCCCCACAACCAAGAAGCAGTATAATCTAATGGTTGAGTCCATTCACCTTGTGTCATTCAGCCTGAGATTTGAGTCTCTGTCTGCTCCCTCTTGGCTGTGGGATCCAGGAAAGTTGTTTAGTTGTTCTAAGCCTTGGCTTTGTGATCTGTAAAATTGCAGGGGCAGAAATCCTTACCTTGTAGAATTTTGTGAACTGACGTGAAATAATGTAGTTAAAGTGCTTAGGTCCACAGTAGCACCTGTATAAACTTCCCAGGAAAGGTTAGCTGTTACTATAGTTGTTACTATTTTGACATGAGGTAACATAAAGAAGTAGAAAGAACACAGGATTTGGAATTGGCCATCCTTGGGTTTCTACCCCATTTCATCACTCATCATCTGTGCATGTTCCTTCACATCATTGCATTTGTTTCCTTATGTCTGATGATGATGATGATGATGATGATGATGATGATGATGATGATACTTAGGGGATTAAGTGATATGTTTATAAGCACATGGTATCTTATTAAGTGCCATACAGATATTAATTTCACTTATTTAAAATGAGATTGTCTTTTCAATGTATGAGGCCTCTTACATTCAATTTAGATATTAAGAAAGAATTCATCTTAACACATTTTTGCAGTTTTAAGTGATTATTTTCAGGGAAGGATTGGGTTCCAAAGAGAATGAAGGTATCCAATGGCAATGTAAGAAAATATGTTAACATTATTTTTGGTAAAAACTTTTGAAATGTTAAAAATGCTACAAAAGAGAAGAATAGAAATGTGCACCCTGTTACACATATATGCAATTATATAAGATTTATTTTCCATATGGACTGACTCAAGTGGACCGGCCTACCTGGGGCCAAGCAGGTTGTCTTTTATCTTTCTACCAGAATACTACGTCCCTTAGGTCTCTTTATAAAGATGGAGAAAGATGATATATAACAGCTGGTAAAAAAAAAAACACAAAGCTATGGAAAGTGAGGTCAGCCAATCATCTAAGAAACCTTCCAAGTAAGAATAACCTAATGGGAAAAAAAGAGGTTCATGTGGCCTGATTTGGTGAAAATCTATCCAATTTCATACAAATTCTCTGATTAAAAACTGAAGTGACTCAAATCACTTTTGACCCCTCTTGGTCACCCTTCAGGAATGTGGAAGAGCTAATACTAGTGCTGTTCCTATCAGTTCATGTTTATGTACACTCAAATCTTATCAAGAACACTTCCTTGGGCTGGGTTACCCGTAATTCTCAGAACCACCTCATGAGATCAGTTTTGGAGTTAGCATAGGATCCACTTTAAGAAAAAGGAGACTGGTTTCTATGGGACATGACATTATTGTCTTTGTGTCAGAGCTGGGACTGAAGCCACTGAGGAAGTTGGTGACCTAAAGGCCCATGTTTCATCTTTTTAGGAGCTACACAACAAACGGGAATTGTAAGTTCTGACTTCCTTGGAGACCCGAGGATTTAATTTTTCTTAATAACACACGTCTCCTAGGTCAAAATTACATCTAAACTCACTCTCTTTTCACCAGACACTTGGTTTGTCCTCAAGAACTCTGTGTTGACTATCTGAGTACAGTATTCTCTTGGAGCACAAGTGATGACTCTAGTTCATTGCTTCTGCTGCTGCTCAGCAACTTGTTTTAAAGGAATAACCCCAGATTCTAGCATTTAAATCCTTTGAGATTGTGTATCTTGCAGGTCACAATGGAACATACACCACAAGTTAAATAGGATCACTACTCTAAGACTGATAGAGAGGCAACAAGAAGACAGCTGGATAATAATCCCAAAGCAGCACCAACATAAACACTGAAGTAGTTACACAGCCTGAGTGAATCCAAGGTCATGGTAGGAAGAGGTAGAGGGCAGAGTGACAGGAGCCTGGGCCTATTTCTTGGAAGGGAGGTCAGAGTTGATGGGTGGAGAGGAAGGGAAGGTTGTTTCAGGGGAAGGGAACAGGGAAAGCAGTGGTGCCAGTGAAAGTGGGAAGGGGAGTTAAGGCCCTCTTGGTGGAGGTCATGCAAAAGTCATTTCTTGTTACTTTCTCAGTGACTCAGTGTGACCTCAGGAGCAAACTCTGTGGCTTTCACATGGCCTAATAACTTGGTGGTAACCAACATACATTTTAACAAATTAAGTCATATTCTCATTGAAGAAAGAGCCTTGAATAGCATTCTTCATTTCTTGTCTTTATTTCTGTTGCATATTGGCTGAGTTAGATAAATTTGTTTGAGGTCAATTTAATATCATTTGGGCTCAGGAAGAGGATTGTGTCTTAAAAGAATCAAAATCCCTGGGAGCTTTTTCCTCCATTTTAATTATGGTTCAAAATAACATTTTCTAAGAATGATTCTCTGTACCCTACTTTTCCACTGAAACTTTGTGCTTGGTTTCTTTCTCCATCATTGCTCAATTCTTATAGTACTTCAGTTTCTTCTTACAAATGGAGATTAATGCTAAGTATCTCATGTGAGTAAGAGAATGATATTATGATGTCATGTGCAAATCATGTGCACTGTAAAGAGCTTTAGATTACCTTAAAGTGATACAAATCTATAACTTTGACTGGCTGCTGTATTTGGCTATACTACCCTAAAGTGGTATTATAGTTTTAGATATAAATCAGGTGAAAGCTATACTTTCGATTGTTCTCTTTAAAAACAGTAACATGTATTTTATTATTATTTTTCCCTTTGTCTTAGCTTGTCTTTGCATAATCCTGAAGTTTTTAGTTCATCCAAACTAGGTTAGTGTGTTTTGAAAGACCATGTACTTCATAGCACCCCTTACTCATGCTCTTAGAAAGAGGATTTGAAATACCCTGTTTTGAAACTAGTGAAATGAATTATGGATCTTTTTCCCTGCATTTTTTTAAAAAGCACTGCAGAAGGTTATTGTTGGGAACACATTCAATTTGAATTATTGTGTCTTTGGCCCTGTCATGAGAAGTTTTTTATTTAAAGCTTTCTTTGTTGATCAAGTTAACTGTTTATTAAATATTGAAGTTTTCTTTGTAAAAGAATTATGAAAGTTTGTATAAAAGACTGCTCTGCCAAGATTCAAACAAAGAAAAAGCTTTAGAGTAGAATTTAAAAAGAAATCTAAGGATTTGATTTTTAGCCTGTAAAAACTGTATTATACGAGTGTTACATAGAAATCATTCAAAACTGAGTTGAAGATTTATTTAGAGAGGCTCATATTGACTGAATACCAAACAGTTCTTTTTATTGTGGTTTTGTTTAAAGAGTTTAAGATTGATTTACATGGCCTCTTATTTATAACCTGAGACTAAGACAGTATAGCCAGCCAAAATGATGTACAGTGTCAGAAGCATTTTAACTAAACACAGAGAAATTCATCTTTGTTGCCCAGCATGAAACAAACCAGGTCATCTATTGCCAAAATAATAGGAACAGTATGATTTTATAGGCTTATCACATTTGGCAGTGTTTTTTTATACTATAAATTTTCAGAAATCACAATGTAAAATGCTGGAATCCAGACTTGGTATTGTGGTTTTTTTAAATGTTCATCAGTTTGGTCAAATTTTCTAATTATGTTCTTCTGAACATGTATTTTTTTCTTTCTATGCTTTAAAAATATGATTATTTTTTATGTAAGTAGTTCTTCTGTGCTCCCTAATGTTCAGACTGGTAACTTTTTTCCCACTAACGCATATGTCCAGCACCCCTGCCTTTGACTGAAGAACGAAACTGATTTTAGGGAGTGAAGTGAGAGAGGGAGCTCTTCTCATTCAGTAGAGTGGTTTTGGACAAGGTAGGTGGGAATGTTTCATGCTGTCATCTCCTAGGGCATGAAAGAAGCAGATTGGAAATCTAATGGAAAGACAGAGCCCTGGCATTTTGGCTGCCCTGTAGGAGGTAGAGCTGCGGCGTGGTATCAGAACCCACATTCTTCAAAGCTATTAGCCTTACCTGCTGAATTACACCAAAAAGAAGGAAAGAATAGAAGGAAGGGAGGAAGAAGGAAGGGAGAAGAAAGGGAAAGAAGGAGTGAAAGAAAGAGTATGAAGGAAGAAGAAGAGAGAGAGAGAAAGGGAGGGAGGGAGAAAGGAAAGAAGGAAGGAAGGTAGGGAGGGAAGGGAGGGAGAAAAGAAGGGAGGGAGGGAGGAAGGGGAAAGAGGAAAGAAAGAAAGGGAAAGAAGGAATGAAAGAAAGAGGTTATGAAGGAAGGAGAAAGAAGGAGAGAGAGAAAGGAAGAAAGAAAGAGAGAAGGAAGAAAGGGAGAAGGAATGAAAGAAAAAGGTTATGAAGGAAGGAGAAAAAGGAGAGAGAAAGAAAGAAAGAAAAAGAAAGAAGGAAAAAGAGGGAAGAAAGAGAGGGAAGGAGGGAAGAGAAAGAAAAGAAAAAAGAAAAGAAGCCAGTTACTAGCACAGATTCTTTCCAGACCTCCCTATTTATGATGGAAGAAAGTTTAAGTGCCTGATTTATTTGAGCCATGCTGAGCTCATTCAGAGAGGAATGTACTAGTGGTTACTTCAAAGGCTAGTACAGTATCTTGTTTCTTATTATGACAAGATGTGTTTGGGAAAGTGGTGCCATTTACTCTTGTTTTACAGTGCAGGGAAGTAATGTTGCTCAATGATTGGCAAGGCAGCTAGGGCTGTGGATTCTAGTATTCTGGGTCCAGTCTGGTCCAGAATGCCCAGATGGGAAGAATCATAACTTGGGTGGGTGCTCACTCTCTCTCTTAAATAAATAAATAAAATCTTTAAAAAAAATAAAGAAGATAAAGAAAATAAAATTCCTATGATTGGAATTAGATATACTGTTATTATGCAATAAATAAGAATTTTGAATTTGAAAATGAAATATGAATCAATAAATATTTTGAATATGCAATAAATATGAAGATACACAGAATTTTCATGTTTCATTACTTTTTTTTTGGTACAGTAGACCCTGTTATTCTTTGTCCAGAGTAAGGATGAAGTTACCCCTTTCATTCGCTCTTTCCTGCCTTGTTATAAACTAAAGTTCAGTGGACCTTTGTCTTATCTGCAGCTCGGTGGCATTGGTATTGAGCAAGAGCAAATTTATGATGAACAATTGGCTACACATGTTTACCTCTGGCCACTTGCTCGATTGCAGTATACTCGATGCTTAAAGCTTTGTAGGTTTTCACATGAGCGGCTGCATTATTTTACCTTATTTGCTAAACTCAGTGAATGCCTCTAGCCAGTCTTGTTATAGCCGGAAGGTGATATATGAATAATATTCGTCAAATAATACAGAACTCTTCTCGACATCTTCCTTTTTTTGTGAAAACCGTTTGATATACTTTTATTACTTTTCATTTTACTTGATTATTACAGATTAATTACAGCTGTCAAAGCACCAAAACCTGCCCTGTAAGTCATGTTTTAAAAATGTAATCATCTGTTTAATGGATTTATGAAACTCTCTCTGGGGATTTCTTGCAAAAACATCCACTAATCATTTCATGTATTCATGCAATAAAGATTTACTGCTTGTATTTTATGTGCCAGCGTGGGTGCTAGAAACTGGGTCTGTATTGATGAATAAGCCTGTAATTTGGACACCTTTTAAAAAGGTGGAATTTCTTACTAGACACTCTGAAAGTATACCAGATATTCTTGTCCAATAAGAGAACAGTTCTCTTCAGCTCATTCCACATTTTTTTCAAAAGGGGGTACTGACAGCCCTTCCTCTTACAGTGAAAAGAAACAAATCCCCTTATACTGACCATTTCCCTAACTCCCATTTAGCAAGGTGGGCATTTTGGCAGGGTGGTAACTTCTAAAATATCGGCATACCTGTACTCTTCTTAGACCTCCTTGCCCCTTTCCCAAGTGACCTATGCCACAACTTCTCCAAAAATCTGAGTCTCAGGGCACCAAAACTGCTGGGAAGCTGAGCAACTATGTATAATTTTTCTTTCATATATTTTGAAAATGGCCAGAGCCTAACTAAAGCCATAATCTGGTGATCTAACTTCCTCATGAGGCAGAGAAGTCATTTGGAGGGAAGATGATTCTGAATCCCCTTTGGTTTCTCTTTTCTTTTCTACCTTTTGTAACATCTCTGGGACATTGGGGAGCACTGAACCTTCAGCTTGAGAAAGTGTCATCTAGACCCTTCCTAGGTATCTAGAAGTCAAATCTAAATATACTTTGCAGTATCCTCATGACATTGGAGGACCTCTCTGTTAAAAGTTAATAATTTTTAGCTTAGCTTAGATGATGAAAATCACTATCAATATCAAAATCATTTCATTTCCACAGGCACGAGGTGCCTTATTGGCTCCAGGCAAGTCAAATTAAACAGACCTGGGCCCTGTTCTTACAACACTGTTGGCAACATTGTTACAGACAGGCAACCAAAGGACATCAGATGGAGACATCAGCAAGCAAAGGCATGAATGAAGACCTTGCTTTGTTTGTGGTCATCTGAGGAAATGTACTCAGTAAGTGTGTAGGTAACAGTTGGGTCAAGGTTATTGATTTTTGGTACTAGGAGATGTCGGAGTGAACATGTTATGAAACTGCAATGTCAAATTTGAACAGTGGTTTGTATCTTCGATTTTATTCAAGGAGACCAAGGCACATCTCAAAGAACTTCCCACATGGACTCCTATCTGTGGCCAGTTCTCTTCTCTCTTGTTTTTTAAGCTAAGCCATCAGAGTGTGTGTGCATTTGCTATTAATCACTGTCAACAGCATCATCCTCACAGCTATTATTTGGGTGTCTCTGTGTGCCAGGCAGGCACTTTATGCAATTATCTCTAATTCTCACACAAGCTCTGCTGCAAGGTGTTATTATTTTCATTTTAACAATCAACCAATAGTTTTAACTTTCAAAGGGACATATTAAGTAATAGTTGAGACTCCAACCGTCAGGACCCAGCACCCATGCCCCTCTCATTCCAGCACAGATGGGGCTTCCTCATGCTTTCCTGTGCTGTTCTCTCCTGGCTGGTTTTTGCTTGTGAACCCTGTCTCTTCCTCTGTGAGTTCAGAGATAATGCACTTATTGAGTCATTTAGCAGTGATTTATTGGGTACTATTCTCAGCATTGACAGTAGAGCAATAAACAAGACAGCAAGTCCTTGACCCCACTGTGAGTATCCATATCCCAGTGGATGCCAGGCAACACCCAGGTAACCATAGGAAGGCTTGGGCAAGGGGGCATGATTTAGGGTTGTCTGAATCTTTCTGTGTAAATCATTGATGAGTGAAGTTTAAAAACAATTCTGTAACCCCTGGGCTGCTTAGAATTAATAAGTACAGTGTTTCTTAAATATCGAAGCCACCATACAAATAACAAGAATGACATTTTAAGATGATGGGGAGCTCAACTGAAGTGTGAATCACAACCAGAACTCAAACAGAATTGTACCTGACAGAAGCATTCCAAATTTAGAGTTCTCACAGGACTGCTTAATACAAGAAAAGTCTGAAAAAATAGGGCTTTGGGGTTTCCAAGGCAATGTGGTGACTTAAATGGTATTTTATGAAAGATGGGGGACTTTGGAATTTACTATGGTATGATTTAGTGCCCAAAAATATCTCTGGCTGCCACTTAGTTTTGACTTGATGCTAAATTACTACATTAAATGTTTGGTTGTTTGGAATATTGATGTATTAGACTTCCTGTCAAGCCCTGAACCGAGCCAAACATTCACACATCATCTCTTCACTTCTGTGTTGTGACATTTAAACTAGTAATTGTCTCTCCTGGTTCCTCCAGATATATATTATTCTTATTAAGAGTCCTGTATGGGGCACCTGGGTGGCTCAGTCGTTAAGTGTCTGCCTTCAGCTCGGGTCTTGATTCTGGAGTCCTGGGATGTAGCCCCGCATCAGGCTCCCTGCTCAGCAGGAAGCCTGCTTCTCCCTCTCTCACTCCCCCTTGCTTGTGTTCCCTCTCTAGCTGTGTTTCTCTCTGTCGTATAAATAAAACCTTAAAAAAAAAAAGTCCTGTAGACTGTATACCTACCAGGATTATTTGTCAGTCACTTTTTAGATGGAAGGAGAGATGAAGAGACAGTAGCTAACAACAAACCCCCCCAAAAAACAAACAAACAAACATAATAATCCAACTGGAAATTTGTGGCTAATTGGGACTTTAAAATACTTCTGTTATACTTTTAGTGCTTTCTCAGCCATTGGAGTGTGGTATGAACAACTAGCTATTTAATCTAATTTCAGAAAAGAGAGTAAGCATTTGTCTTTAGGTATCTCTTTCCTTATTATAACAAAAGACATGTGTAACAGGGTACATCTTTTTTTAATGTGCTAGGACTTATTTTAGGATTGGATCTTGCAACTGGCCATAGATGAGGAGGAATTTCTGTTCTCAATTCAAGAACGTCACAGTGGAACTAGTCTGCTGTTGCTGTACACTGGTGACCTCAGTTTGAAGATTTCCATCCTGCCTCCTTGCCCTATCTGCCTTCCTTCAACCCCACCACCATGACCATCCCCACATTCTTTTTCTTGATTTTGTACAGTTTACACCTGATTTCTAAGCAGGTGTTGCATTCATCACAACTGATGTAACGACTACTTCCTCATGTAGCCTATGGATCATTTCTGCCAGTCCTTGCATTCACAATGCTATGGCCACAGCTCCATATGTCTTTGATTGGCATCCTGTCAAGTAAAATATGGAATGTCTGTATTTGATGAACATCGAGAAGTCTATATTTGCATACTTAGGGAGAGCTCAATGATTAACTGCCTAACATATAAGACTGATAAAACAGGAAGAAAATATGCTCCTGGTCACTGTACCACTGAAAGTGGGAAGTTTGTTTTTAAAAGGTAGTCAACTGTGGGGCTATGTCAGAGCAACCTGATACAGAGTAATTAATCAATGGTTGAATACATTGTTGATGAATAGGCACTTTATTATTGAAATACTGGAATTCACCAGAAACACATTAGATACCTCATGTGTATTGAATATTGCTATTCTACCTGTAGATAGAATTTTAAAAGTAAGTCCTCTTCATTACAGAGAACCTTATGTACTAATAGGAAGTACTTTTTCAGGCTGTGGGAAATTCTGAAAATCAGGGAATACCTGGGTTAGCACAATAGAAGCAAGATTTCCTCCTTATTCCAACTACTTGGAGTCTGTCTATATAACCACCATGTATGGTGAGTAGAATTAAAGATTACATTGGTAAACCTGTCAGAACTCACCTTCAGGCCTTCTTCCCTACTTCTGTTCAAGCTCTCTATGTTCTAGAGTTAATTCCCACAAATAAAGATGGGGGTTATCATTTGTGCTTGTATTTCTTTCCCCTGAAGCTGGCAGCTGGCCACCGAGGTCTACTGGAAAAAAATAGCTTCCTGGAGGAATGAAGACCTTGATTTTATTTCCAGACTCACTGTGACGATTTCACAGAATACAGGCTTATAAAGTGCCTTTGGTTTTGGGGAAGAAAGCTGTTATTTAAATGTCAAGTTTCTAACATTGATATTTCTCTGTGCAACAATAATGTGTGTATTTGTATTACTGTATGAAAGGAGAGTGGATGAGAAAGTGGAGCCGTGCCATAGGGAATTAGAAGGAGAGAGTGTTCCCAGTTTTTATCTTTATCTGACTTAAAGAATATTTCTATACAAATGACCCAAGCATACAATGGCATCTTTCTGAGGTGTAGCCCCCTGATTTTATTTGGTTTCTTCTCAGCAGATGGAGTTGTATGACCACACCACCGTGACTGATGGATTTTAATGATGGGTTTTGCAAAACGTGATTTCCCATCTGATTTGAAGAGGTTATTCTAATAATTCTAAATTTTTTTAGAGGAGTAATGGAATCAGTCAGATATTACTATTATTGCCATAGGTGCTAACTGAGAAATCTACTAGATTTCCTCATCATTAATAACCTGTTCCTGAGAAAAATTAAGGAGGCGGTTCTATTTAGGGATTTCCAATGTTGTATCATTGATTGACTGAATTAAATGTTGGCCTGGAGGTCAGATTCAATGTAAGCAAAACCAAATGCTCAATCAAGTTCTCTCAGTGGCCTTCCCTATCAGTGGGACCTTCATTCTTCTAAGCCTCAAGTCCTTGGTATGATTCTAGCTTCTTCTTTTTCTCCAAACAGCCACTCATGTACCAAGCGATGGGTCCAATTTTTTATACTGCCTAAGTTTCTCCTGGATGCCATCATCCCATTTTAGGTGTTTCTTCTACCCATGGACCGCTAACATCCTCACCTTGTTCTCAGCCTGTGTCTAGAATTGCTTCCTCCTTCCTCAGTTCATGCCTCATTCCAGACTAATTTTAGATATTAGCATCACATTTGTTAATTTGCCTTCCAGTTTTATCCTTCTCTCAGCCCTGGGTCCCAACACAGCCTTTGGCACTGATCTCTATCTATCTAGCTTTTATCTCCTACAAAAACTCATTCTTGCTTCTTGCACAGCCCTGCCCTTGTTGGCTCTGGGAGAAGTTTACATTCTCAGTCTCCTGGGCTCCTAGAACCCTGTCCCAGATCAGACATTTGTGGCCAGTATTGCAAGGAGTTTGGCTGTGTCCACCGCATAGAAATTGGACTTTATTGCCCTCCACAGAGATGTTCCTTCCCCATGTGCACTTGTATAAATTCTACTCTTTTTTTAAAAACCTAGTTAAAATCCCATCTTCCCCATTAACTTTCTCAGTACCACCAGCCAGCCCACAGGTTTCCTCTCTTCTCTGAGGGCTGTCTAGAACACTTAGGAACTGTCCTATTCTATTGGTATTTACTGCTACTGCTTAGGATATGTCTAGGTACAAGGACAAAATGAAGTAACTATTTATACACAGCTTGTTTTACCCCCTCTCCCAATCTGTAAACATCTGGAGGGCAGAAGGCATGCCTTCACATTCTGTGTAGCCTTTAGCATAAGGCTATACCTTTAACAAACAGATATTCATGAACAGCTGACTGTCTAAACGATTCGCAGAGCCATAGGACCATAGGAAGAAAGGTAAGCTCAGCCTGAATACAGAACTTTGAAATCCCTTTTCTCCCTCATGCTTTATTCTGCAAACAAAAACCCATGCTGGCTAAAGAGCATGGCTTTAGTTCATTCCATAAATCCAATATAGTAACATTGAATAAATTTAATCTAGTCCTCATCTGAACTCTACATGGGCTAAAAGTACAAATAATTTTTCGTGGGTGCCTCACGTAAAGCAAGGCCTGAGCAAAGATTTAGATCTCTTTAAAGCAAGGTATTTTGTGGCTTGTTTTCCCTATACCAAGGACTTTACAGTGGCATTTTTACACCTTACCTACCAACCTGATTGAATAATTGAGGTCTGCCTTAAGTCATATTCACTTCCAATGTGTATAGTTTATAAATATAAATAAATGTATATGGCATGCATACATGTAAGTAAGCAACTAATAATATTCAGGATTCACCCCATGGAACTTCTTTAACCTTACCTATACATTCAGGTCTTTTTGTTTTGTTTTGTTTTGTTTTGTTTTTTTAAAGGAAAGTGGAGAATGAGTGAAGTCACTTCTGTGAAAGAATAAATCTTTTTAAAGTGAAGGGAAAAGGGTGAAAGAGTTATGTTGCTGTCCATGGTTCTGATTCATGTTGCAAGAGGAGATAGATTCATTTAACAAACACACCACCATTAGTAGTCTACAGAGTAATAATGTAATGATAGTGATACAAGATAATGAGAGAGAACTATTTTAAAACAATATTTTAAACACTAATCATATTTCACAGATGTATCTGGATGTGAGTGTGTGTGCACGTACACACACACACCCATTTAGGAGTCAATTTGTGGAAGTAGTTCTAAAGTTGTATCTTTTGATCCACAAAGTTTGAATAATATGCTGACATTTATGTAAAAAGAAAGAATATATACACACAGAAGCATATATATATACACACATATATAAGTATATATATACATGTATTATGTATTTTTGAGTGCATTTTGATGTTTAAATAATACAACTTTAATACCTATTCAACAGTTAATTTAAAAAAGCCTATACCTTCTTATATATGTGATATTCCATGTTTTTAAAATTCTTTGATAAACTAGACCTGTTTTAAATAGAAATGAAATACCTCTTACCCGACTTTAACCCCTGTGTGACCTGGCAAGCTCTACTGAAGTTAGACTGAAGTGAGATAGTCCTACAGCTGACACAAAGGGATAACATATGACAAGGATTTATGACAGTGTGGTGTCTGAGTTTGTTAGACCTATAGAAATAGAGGAGAGAAATCAAACATGAGTATATTGGTATTCTTAGGAACCTGTGAAATGCTGAGAAAATTGTGTTTTTCCCCCTTATTATTATTCAGTTCCAAAGGGAAAGAAAAATGTAAATGCTAGTAAAAAATAGACACTGAGCTCATGCCTCAGTTTGTTGAAAGAAAGGGAGGAGGCTGATTAGGAACAACCAGCATCCGGCAGCTAATTTGCTTCTGCTGGTTTTCTAACAGGGTCTAATAGGGTCTAGCTGGGATACAGCTTGAGTTTGAAGTGATAAAAGTAGCAGTAGAGGGCAGACAAACAAAGTCCATGACACCTAAAATCTGAGGTGAAATTTCAAAGCCCATTCTGCTAGTGCATCAAGCTTGCTATGCCAAAAACAGAATCATTAGTTCTCCATCTTCAGCCCAGCCCCTCCTCCTTGAGCCCCTAAGTCTGGTAATGGTTGTTTCCCTGGCCATTCAAGCTCAAAGGCTTCAATTCCTCTCAAAATTCTCTCTGTGTTTGCCTTTCAAGCAGCCCTAGTGACCAGGGAAATCTGTCTCTCATATCTGCCCCTTCTCATAATTCTTACTGCATTTCCCACAGCTCTGGCCCTTATTACTGTTTCAGAGATGAGTAGCGCCTTACCTGCTTCCCACACCAGGGAGCAGTGTGGCAGTAGAAATGCTGGGGCTGCGTCCAGATTCCTGGGTTCATATCCCCACCCCACTACTCTTTAGTAAGGATTTGATAGAGCCTTTCCTAGCTTTGGCATCTGCAGCTCTCATGTAGACATAATGATAGTAAGGATCTCTTTTTTTTTCAGGTCTCTTCTCATGCTCACCTCCTCTGAGAGGTTTTCTCTGACTCTCCTATCTAAAATAGCTTTCCTGTCACTCTGTCCCTTTGCCTCACTTCATTTTGCTTTATAACATTTATGATTGCTAGACATTCTTTCATCTCTATGTTTGGTTCGTTGTCTATCTATATTCACCCCTAGAATGTGAGTTCCATGGACACAGATATCTATCTTGCATGTGATTTTGTCCATTATTATAGTTCAATGCCTAAAGAATTCTCAGGAGATAGTAGGTACTCAATATTACATGTTGAATGAATGACTAAATAAATATAGAGTCTATTGTAAGGATTAATTGAGATTATGTATCAAAGCACATTACCCAGAAAGTGTGACCATTGACAGTCCTCATTATCATTTTCTTCTCTAGGTGATCCTAAGCAACCCTGATAATTTCATCTTACCAAACATTGCTCTGCTGAAAGTCCATCACTGCCCTCTCCTTGCCCTCTCCCAAGTTGGATGAATGTTCCTCAGCTCAGTGTTCAACTTTCACTATAATAAGGACTCAGCTATGCCGTGAGGTTCTAAGCTTTTACCCTACTTACAAGTTAGCCTGCCACAGTTTCATAGAGGCTGGGTGAAGACATGAATCTCCTGAGTCAGAGGCAAAGGACTCTGTTATTCCTGTTACAGCAGGCAACATAAGCTTTATGTTCTCATTGGTTTCCCTACCAGTTCTGTGGCGGTGATGTGGAAGGGCCCAGGTGAATGCTGTGCGTGCAGTGGCATTGTGTCACTGCCGAGAAATCACAAGATTAGAACCCCCCATCTTATAAATAGGGCTGCTTCCAAATCCTTGCCCCAGAAAGAGAGAAATATGCTGACCAGAAACAAAGACATCACCTATATCTTCCAAGACTGATTCTCTATATGCATATTTTTGGAAAGATAGTTTATGACTAAACAGATGGGTAGAAATGTCATGGAGATTTGCTCCCCAGTTCTCCCTTTCTATACTTATCTACTATGACTCTCACATTTCTCCTGTATTACACCACAAGGCAGCACATGCCTTTTTTTTTTAATGTGGTCTCCTTGCTTTATGCCTCTGTGTATGATTTTTCTTCTCAGTTCTTCCAGGTGAAATCTAGTCTCCTCTTTCAGATCCATCTATTCCCCTAATATCTGCATAGCCCACCTATTTGTTGCCTAAAGGTCTGTGCTTAGAGGACCCCTTAACAGAGAGGCCTTCCTCTTACTTAAAATAGAAGCCTGTCTCTACCCAGCAACACGATCCTCTTTACCATTATCATTCTGTGACAAACATTTCCTTGTTTGTGATCTGTCTTTCCCATCAGGAATCTAAGCTCCTTGAAAATAAAGACTGGATGTTTGATATTCTGCTACAAACTCAGTCCCCCCATCCCACCCCACCCCCACCAAACAGAACCTGACACATGGTAGGTGGTAAATAACTATTGGTTGATTCCTTGAGTTGGTTTTGTATTTCATTTTCTCCATAGCTTTTTCCAGGTTTGCTAAGTGGAATGTGATCTCTCTGTCCACTGAACCTTAATTCTACCTTACTCATTCTTCTCTGTGATAATGATCCTTTTCTGCCTCTTGTTATAGATATTAGTTCTCTAACAGACTGTGAATTTGTTGAAGACTAAGTAAGCTTTTCTGTTATTTGAGTAGCTTCTTAGTATCTCACATAGTCCTTTTAATACCTTTTAATATAGTAGGCACTCAATAAATGTGCATGGCACTTCACTGTAAATGAGGAGACCAAGTAGCCCAAATTACAGCACTCCTTTTGATCCTGGTTTACTTAACTATGTGCCTTGGGTCACTGGAATGTACTCTCTAACAGAAATTAGAGGAAATAACTGATGTCAATTGGTAGAAACTAAGGGAAAGGAAGTTTTAGGTGAATATAAAACAAATGGTATTTTCCAAAGGTAGTGACTACCTCAGGGCCACCTGAATGTCCCTGAATGTGCTCAGTCACAGAACACAGGTGAGGTGACTACTTAGCAGAAGGCTGACAGCAGATTCAGGTACAGAACAGGGTCGGGCGTGGACTGTGGTTTGACTAGGGAGTTCAAGGAAGTCCCTTCTGCAGTTTAGATCCTGTGACATCTCTGTGCATATAATTTACCCATTCATCCCATAAGGATTGTGGAGCCCCATATTCTGAGCCAGGAGGACAGTTGCTTTTCCAACCTTTAGGTGGGGCTTCAATTCTTTTGTCTTTTAAATCCCACAACACTTTGAATATATCTCTTATTAAATTTCTCTCTTTTCATTTCAGTATTTGTTTACATGTCTGTCTTTCTAGGAAACCATGCACCCCTTAAGAGTGAAAACCATGTCCGATTTAAATTCCCATTCCTCATATCTGACCTAGAGTCTTAGTTGAGTTTCATTGGATTTTTTAAAAGATTTTATCTATTTATTTGACAAGGAGAGACAGCAAGAGGGAACACAAGCACAAGGAGTGGGGGATGGGAGAAGCCGGCTTCCTGCCAAGCAGGGAGCGCCACATGGAGCTCAGTCCTAAGGCCCTGGGACCATGACCTGAGCCGAAGGCAGATGCTCAACCGACTGAGCCACCCAGGCACTCCTCACTGGAATTTTATAGAAGGAATGAATAATCATTCTGAGGTTGGCACTTTCTCTATCATTGATACTCAAGTTTTTGAGCTCTAGTTTTGCTATCTGGACTGGTTGAGTGACCCAGAAATATTGCCTTTATTTCCCAAATGTTATCCTCACTACTTTACTCTTCTAAAGTGAATTCATCCTTGACTGTCTGTAGGATGATTTTTTTTTCTGCTAGTAGTAATGCCTTTCAAAGAAAAGGATAGTTCTATTGTCAGATCAAACAAGGACATTCAATAAAAGGAAGCATCTTAAAACACTATGAGTGGTAGGCTGATATTTACAGAATTAATAACAATTGCACTGACTACTTTTAAGGTAATAGGAAAGGAATAGCAGGTAGAATCATCTAGGAGACTCAAGCTCCCTGAGAACAGCAACCTTTAATTCTGTGGAGATAATGGAACTTTCATTAAAGATCTTTTCCTCTTATGTAAGATAGGGTCTTTTTTTGAACAGATTAATTCCCTTCTAAGGTTCTTTTTTAAAAAAAATTAATCTGTAAACATAGCTCTCTAGATGGTTATCACTATAATAAGGAAAGTATTGAAATTCAGAAAGCTGCTATTGAGAAAAAGGGGGCATTGTACTTTTAGTCTAAAGATGAAGGTGAACAGTACCTTAGTGTTCACTCTCAACGTTACTTTGATTTTTCACTTCTGTAAAGCAAGCTCTCTTTCTTCTGCTCACATTGGAGTAATTTCAGAGGAAAAAACATGTGCTAGATGAGATTTGGTGAATGAATGAGCAGGATAAAAAGAGCAATGAATTTCAAAATTGTCATAATTATTAACAAATAAGCCTGTAGTTGAGATTAGGGATGGAGATTAATAGTCTATACAGAGGCTTTTATGATTTATATTGGCAAGAATCAAGTGAGACAAATGTGCATATGTATTGTTAAAGAAAAAGACACTTACTTGTTCATAAAGGGAAATAATCTTTTATTACCTGAATTTGTGGCCGTGGTTGAGCAGTGAGGTGATCTGAGGTTAATTATTCAAGTGGGGTGATTGGTGAGGTTTGGAAATTGAGTAGTCATTGGTGCTTTTCATTCTGATATGTGGAAGAACTGGGGATTCTCTAGAGACCCTGATAACCAGATAGGCAAAAAAAAGAATCCTTAAAGATTGTGCAAACATGAGGTAGAAGGATTAGTTTATAAGGAGAAGATGTTATTTTCCCCATTTTCTAAATTTCTGAAGTATCTATTTTGTAGTAAATAATATGAAAGGAAACAACTGGTACTTTCTCATTAAACGCAAGTAGTGTTTTGAGTGGAGTAAAATGTGTTTCTGCCTCTGTAGCATCATCCTGAGTTGTGAATGACTTGTGAAATGTCAACCGTGCTCACAGGCAAAATCTGGAGGTTTAACATTTTGTGTTTTTTAATATGATCCCATTGACATTTCTCACTCTGACTCACCTGGTTCACTAGACTTCTAGACAGCAGATCGTCCTCCATTATCCTTCAATTCTCAGAACCTGATACAGTTCTTAATAGGCAGAATACAGTAAAGGTAGAAATGAACTGAGTTGGTTTAATCACAAGGGACACTGGTCAAGATGGTGTGCACCAGTGCAAATCCCATAATTTGAAGGAAAACTCAAAACTCATGCATAATGGAGGAAGGGATTAACTTAATCCTTGGATATAAAGGGAAAGCACATTTAAAAGACAAATGAAATAATGGGGTCTAATCTTCATGTGTCAAGACTGAATGTGTAGATTTTATGGCACATAAAAGAATTGGCATTGGGATTCTAAAATGTTGAGAACAAAATTATGATTTTGACATTTTCAGAGGTTGGGTGGTCATTACTCAATGGTTTAGAAAGAGTATTAAAGTTAAAATAAACTTTCCCTGATTCTCACTGTTGAATTTAATTTCTGCTCCATCATTGTTGCTGTTCCAGTCCACCAAGAATTTAACTTCTAAACATGAACATCAGATTCATATGCTATGCCTGTGTTGAGGCTTCTATTTGATGATGTGATTATTTAACTTGTGTGCTCTCAAGTAGCTTTTTGGTATAGGAAGATATTTCAGGTTGACCAAGAAATACTACTTTTCTCTACTCCCCAGATTCAATTATTTAAAAGTTATTATTAAGGAATCAACTACTAATGGGATAAAAGGGTCTAATGATGACACCAGATTTGTGGTAAATTTTTATTCTGTGATACAGTGAAAGTTGAACGATGCTTTCAACACAATAAGCACCAATTATATAGTAGAGCTGGTTTGTACCAGCTTGCTGGAGCTGATTATTAAAATTTCAAGGATTTTCTGAGCTAGTTGTTAAACATTTCGTAGTTTGAAATTGGCCATAGATTTTTGTGGTGGGAGTATTTACATTATGGAAATCAGCAGTGACCACAAATCAAATCCCTTCACCCACACACCCCCAACTGGAAAGCCAGTTGTTAAACATTTGCCAGACCTCCACTGGTAGTTAAGTGCCATTTTTATTAAATGGTTTTTAAATCAAGCATAGTATATTAGCATGCTTATTCTTTATTTTCATCAAGACAACTCTACAATTATTGCCACTTTTGCTGTCTTTCCATGACCAATTTCTTTAAGGTAATAGCTTATATATTTTTTGAAAAATACTTTTTAAAAACCAAATACTATCTTAAAGAAAATTCCGTTATAAAACTGAATGATTTAGCAGATCTTTAAGAGCATCTTTAGCCTAAGATACAATTTTCAAGAGATAAAATATGGTACAAAAAATAATATACAAGGGCAGTAGATGATGGAGGTAGAAAAACATAAATTTTGATTTAATTTTTAGATAGTAATTGGCAGAGTTCTGTTAGACCACATGGGACAGCCAGGGAACTATGTTAGGAGAATGGAGCACTGGAAAGTAGGATGGACAAAGAATTGGAAAGTTTATTTTAGAAAATAATACTTTAATGGGAGGAATCTAGCAACAGTCACATTCCCACAGTACCTTAAATGTCTTCTGAAAGTTTGTTAGATCCTTTTAGATATGCATCAACTCTTTCAGGTCATTATGGTTTGGGCACAGATTGGCAAATTCTGAGAAAACAACCAGAATGTACTCATGTTTTGTAAGCAGCAGCACTTGCCCCAAGTGGTCAGGTACAGTACAAACCAATCTAAAATAATTCAGTCTCTTCAGCCCAGCATCTTATAATCAGCCAGACTAGACATAATGGCTTCCTTTTTCGGCAGTGCTTTGTTACATTTTTCTTGTGCTCAGTATTGACTTTGGAAAGTGATGTGGAGGAGGGTAAGATGCAAAGTGGGTAGAAGCTATGAGATAGGAAGAGGGGAGAAACAGAATAGGGTAAGAGGAGAAGAGATAGTAAGTAATTATGGGTAGGAAGTAATATGTCTATCCATTCCCAGCCCCCTCCACTTCCAGCCCAGTGACCCTGCTGAATATTTTTACAAAGCCAGGGTTATTTCCAAGGCAGGAGGCAGAGAATGGAGTTCTGAGAACTTTGAAGTGATTGCTCACAGGTGCTGTGACCTCTGGCTTACAAATGCTCAATAATAAAGCTGTAAACTTGGACATTGTGAGGGCTCTTGGCCATCACAGACAAAGAAAGAGAGAAATTGACTTTCCCAAGAGCACAGCTCTACACACAGTCTACAAACACCTGGAAATTATTTTTGAGTCGAGTGAAGCACTCTGTCGAATGACCCTATAGGCTCCGAAGTTCACTACTATGAGGGAAAGACAAGACTGAGAATACACAGTCTTTATCCATAGGGGAATATTCAGAGTCAGGAGGTTGAAATCTATATGCTGTAACCATGCAAAGGGAAATATAAAGAGAATTACTCCATGTAAAGTAAAATAATATTGTCTTCAAGTATATATTGGGATATATAATAGTTGTTGATTCCCAAAGCAATATAAAAAGAATGTTTTGATTTTTTAATTGTTTGTTTCTTAGACTGAAATATAAAATATTCTGAAAAACTTTGTCAATAAATGCGTCTTCCCTGGTTCATGGTTTCCAGTTTTAGCCCCCACCCAGTGCTGAATATAGTAGTTGGCTTTAGCTCAGCTACCATGGAATATTTAGCCAGAGAAAAGCATGAGTTTAGCAGTGAGGCATGGAGATTAGCTGCCCATGCAAAATGCCTGTGGGCCCATGCAGTTGCTTCCTCCTGAGAGCTGACTTTCTGTGTGCAAACTTGATTCTTGCTCTACCACCACTGCTGGCCTTTTAATGACATGTTTATGGGTTTGGAGTTTCAAGTTTCAGTTTCCTTCTGTTGGTCTGGTTTCCTTAGTCCTAGTCCTTCTCCCTGAAGTTAGTTATTTTATAGTTTAAGTTAGGAGTCACTAAAAATAGAAAATGAAAAATCATTAACTTGAAAGGAATGGGGTCATCACACGCTCCCCTGAGGGCTGTGAGTCTTGGATTTCTGTTAAATGATTTGAGGCAGCCACTTTGTAGGATGTCCCACTTAATTTTCTTTGCCATCGCTTGTCCCTCATGTGCTCTCTGCTGGCAAAGCCATCAGATTGCAGAGCAAAGGGTTAATGAAATTTCAAACTACTGATTTACTTTTTGGCTTCTTAGAGGATCTGGGCAATGCCATAAAGTCATGGAAGTATTTTAAGGGATGTGCTAGTTTTAGCATTGTCTGTTAGGTCATAGTCATAAAATTATCACTGTTCAGGCGCTCTTTGGCTATGTATGTTATAATTTGCATTAATTTAGACACTATTGAATGATTAAATAACCATGGCAGAAGTTTCATTAAAATTACTTCAGCAGTTTGCATTGTGACATTCAAATTAGTCACATGTTTCTAACTAAATTGTTAGGCCACAAAAAATTATGTGTTTCCTCTTGCAAGCTTACTGGCAAGGAGGGAAATATTAGAAAAGTAAGTAAATATTCATCCCAGCCAGTTCTGGTAACTTCTTTTACTGAACCGACATTTAGGTTTTTGTGATAACACTTGAGAAATCTTATTATTTAATCATAAACTTAGGGTTTGTTTAAAATCCCACACTGAAAAATGGAAGCTGGTCATCTATCCTAGAATTGGGCCATGAATAACTAAACTGTACTCAGACAGTTGCAATTTCAATTTACTTCAATATACATTTACTAGCCTCCTTTATTGAGCATTGCATTTGACTCTGAGGATAGGAACTTATTGGATAGGAAAAGGTTTAGAGCTGAAATATGCAAAGTCAGATTTTGACCGAGGAGTTTGTATTTTATTGCATTCTCATTAACCTCTATTTTGTTCATTAGTTTAAGTGTTAAAGTTTTAAATGTTTATTTGTAAAAAATATGTATGTACGCTGCAGTGCTTAAGGGAAGTCTGCTGATGTCTGCAACTTACTTTGAAATGCATCAAAAAATAATATAGAATTTGGACAGATAGAGCAATGGATAGATGGATAGATATTCATGAGACAAGTAGGACCAAATGCCAATGGGAGAATCTGGGTGTGGGGTGTACAGTTGCTCACTGAAAAAATCTTTCAACTCTACTGTATGTTTGAAAATTTCCAAAATACAATTTTGAAAAAAGATGATCTCTACTTCTTCAGCTTAAGTAGAATATTATTCCTGCTTCTGAAGCCAGATTAAATTTACTATAAAGGATGTATTTATTTTTATTTGTGACCTGTTCTTAGAAATCAAATGGTACTAAAAGATTTATTTCAAAGCAAAGATTTGCTTAGCTTTTAGCTCACCTTTCTTTCCAAATTTGGTGCCATAGACTTTTTCTAAAAGTTATTTTGGGTTTTGACTTCCATATTTCTTTTAAGATTTTAAAAATGTATTCTGCTACTTCATTATCAAGTTTTGACGTTGTTTTTAAAATTCATTATATTTCCCTTAATTCGCCTTCTCCCCCATTTCGAGGCATCCAGATCACAAATCTTTATTAAGTCAATGGTCAACATTTACATTTTATTCCTGAGTCAAGTAGTATACTGTCACTGTTTCATTTCTTACACAATTTCTTTTTCTTGTTTGGAGTTATTAATGGTTTCCTTTTTAAAATTTGCCTGGTTTTCTGTGTACCTATCCGCATACTTCTGAGATATGTCAAACACTAATCACATGATTTCCATATGCTTACATGCATCAGAGTTTCCACTAATTATATTTCTTTTGGAAACGTTTTTAGGAAGCCTCTATTCTCCTATCATTATTGCATTGAACTTTGGCCTTCTGGGCGACCATCTTTCCCTTCAACATTTTCTTGGGACCCTCCTTTTGACTCTATAGTGAAAGGGGATGTAAAACAAACTTAACTACCTAAATATTAAGCATGGTTATATTACTCCACTTGAAATTTTTTTTAAGATTTTATTTATTTTACGGAGGGGGAGGAGGGGCAGAGGGAGAGAGAGAATCCCAAGCCAACTCTGTGTTGAGGGTGGGACCTGACACAGGGCTGGATGCCAGGACCCTTTGATCATGGCCTGAGCCAAAATCAAGAGCTGGATGCTCAATTGACTGAGCTACCCAGGTGCCCCTCTCTGTCCAAATTTTAAATTGACCACAATGCAATATGAGTTAACAAATATATGCTTTTATGGAAGAAAGTAAATAACTAATCTCAATAGTTGAATATTAAACATATTAAATGTATTTGGATATTTTCTCACCAGAACTCAGTGGGAGAAAATTCAATGAAGATAGAATAGAATAAACAAAAGATTTCTTTGACTTTGTTTACAGTGAATGACTTTGAGTTTCCTTATGATCCCCTTCACTTCTTCAAATTACAGAATGCAAGAGGCACAACTTGTATTTAGTGGTTCTATTAGATGCCTCTTTGAAGCCTCTTTTATGAGGGAATTCACTGAAAGCCGCTGGATCATTGGTGTCGTCCTTAACACTTGGTTGTTTATGGACTTGTGGCTCTTTACGCCCTTTAGTAAGCCCTGATCATGACATTATTATTTGAACACTCTCTCTCTCTTTAGTTTTTAGAGAGGCTTTGGGAGCCACCAAAGTTCTTGATAAAGGTTAAGTACATATATAGAACAATGGATAGATAGTACTTTCAATGGGAGGTAGAGACTGTTCGCTGAGGTTGGGTAATTGTGACTTTCTAAGGCTAGGTGGTGGTGGTTACAAATCTGGCCACTGGTTTCTCAGCCACGTTAATAAGCAAATATCCTTTCTTTAAATCAGGTTACAATTTTTAAAAAAAGGAAACATGAAAGTGATTTTAGGCATACTTTATTATGTGAAACATAGGTAGACAGACATAATTTAACATTTATGTCTGGAAATTTTCGATATATTTGGAAGTAGCCTGTGACACAGTCACACAAATAACTATCTTCAGTAAGCATATAAGACTGGACAAAGTGCCAGATGAGCTGTCTCTGCAGCCCATGCTTGTTTATATGTCACCATCCCTTATGGGGGTGCAGCCCCGAGCCCCTGAAACAAAACTCTAGCTTTGCATTTTGTTCCCAGCCCCTCTCTGTCCAGTCTTCAATTCAACTTGTTTCAGCACTGAAGGGAACAGAGTAGCCAAGGCAATGTTTCTCCAGCTCTAATTTTTAAAATTAGGGAAGAAAAGGTGAGAAAATAATGAAAATCATTATAGATGGAGTCATCTCAGAGGGATTGTGTTTATATTCTTACATTCTTTCTAATGCAGAATTCTTAAAGATACAGTGTATCTCACTAGAAGCTAAAATGTGAAATGTTCCAATATGTAGATTTATATAAAATTTATTGTAATAGCTGGGTTTAGGTTATAGGAGTGTGTGTGTGTGTGTGTGTGTGTGTGTGTGTGTGTGTGTGATAAGCACCATGAATAAACTTAATGGCTGGAGAGATGAAACATAGTGTTTAAAATACCTGAGAACCTAGAATAAAATAAATTCTATTTTAAATTCAATAAATTTTAAATTTACTTGCATCTAGAATAAAATAAGGCAGCTTAATATATTTATCTTCCTATTCTTTTTAAAGGGCAATAGATATGACAAAAAAAAAATCTAACTGTATTACGGATGTGTGGAATAATCTCACTGCAGGAAGTGACGGGAAGGTGTTGACCTAAGTGACTTTAGGAAGACTCTAAGACTGAAGGCAAAAGAAATAGTGCATAAACTATGTTCTGTAGTTAATAAAATTGTTTCCTATTGGAGGAGAGTTTAAGAATTCTGATACAGCTATGCACATGTAGTGGAATCAAACAGGTAAATGGATGGCGGATGGTGAGAGCCAGGTTTTTCACTATTGGAGTGGAATTAGAGAAGTCTAAAATGACCCAAGGACTTATGGATTAGAGTTGGAATCATCAGTATGATTCCTGTTGAGCTCAATATAGATGCAGATATTACATATAAAAATATTTAAATGCGGGGCGCCTGGGTGGCTCAGTTGGTTGAGTGACTGCCTTCGGCTTGGGTCATGATCCTGGAATCTTCCTGCTCAGCGGGAGGCCTGCTTCTCCCTCTCTCAGTCCCTCTGCTTGTGTTCCCTCTCTGGCTGTGTTTCTCTCTGTCAAATAAATAAATAAAATCTTTAAAAAAAAAAAAAGAAATATTTACATGGGATAGTATGCCCACATATATTTCCTTGATCTGTCTGTTAAGGAGGCTTAGAAGCAACAGCACCCCAGTAATAATGAATATATCTACTCCCCAATCTTGGTTTTTAATACCACTGTCCAATAAAGGGAACCAGCGCTCCTTGGAGAAATGGCTGATTCTAAAACTGTGACAGAATATACACAAGATGAATTTGGAGCATCTTGTAGTGCCAGAAAGTGAGGAAGTGCTTTAAAAACAAAACAAATCCACAATGTCAGAGGAAAATGGGAGCCAACTGAAAGAACTCCCAATGGCTAAATTGCAACAATTTGAGCACTACTTTAAATAGAGTAGTTGGATTATAACCAAATGTTTACAGTAAATATCCATGAGTCTATACTGATGTAAGTATTGAATGAATAAAGAAATTAATGGTGGAGAAGAGACAAATCTTCTATGCAAAAGGATTCTAAAAAATCTTAGGTGGATATTCTGCTTTCAAGAAGACAGAGCATAACTCCCCAGTCCTTAAGTGTGGGCTGCAAATAGTAACTTTCTTTTAAAGAGGACGGTATGGAAAGAAGAACAAAAGATTAACTTTATGGTTGAGAAACCTGACAAACACTACCTTAGCCAGGTGATGAAGGTCAACATCAACCATGCGAAGTCATATTGAAAGTATGTACTCTTAATATAATGGGATAAGAACTCCCCTCAAAACCCATTCCTCAGTCTAAACACAAGAAAAACATCAGGCAAATCCCAGTTGGGGGATAGTCTACAAATATCTGGCTAGTATTCCTCAAAACTGTCAAGGTCATCAAAAGCAAGGGAAATCTAATTAACTGCCATATCCAAGAGAAGCTTTCAAGAGACATAATGACTATGACAGACATCTTAGAAAAGAAAAAGTGGATAAGGTAAAAACTATGGAAAACTGAATAAAGTCTGCACTTTAGTTAATGCTACAAGACGTAGAATAGGGGAACTGGGAGTGGGGCATATAGAAGCTCTATTATCTTTGCATTATTTTCTGTAAGTCTAAAACTGTTCTAAAAATGAAGTTTGCTTGTTTTTTTTTAAGATTCTATTTATTTGAGAAAGAGCACAAGTGAGGGAAGTGGCAGAGGGAGAAGGAGAAGCAGGCTTCCCACTTGAGCAGGGAACCCAGCATGGGACCCAAACCCAGGACACAGAGAGCCGAAGGCAGATGCTCAACTGACTGAGCTACCCAGGTGCTCCTGCAGTTTATTTTTTTCTTTTAAAGTAGGGGTTTGGATGTTCATAGTAAAAGTCAAACTAATAAACAATGGTGTACATGTTTAGTTTACAATTGAGACTCTCCTTGAAAATTAGAAAAAGTTGGGACACGTAGGTGGCTCAGTTGATTGAGCAGCCATCTCTTGATTTCAGCTCAGGTCACAATCTCAGGGTTGTGACATTGACCCCCAAGTCAGGCTCCACACTCAGTGTAGAGTCTACTTGGGATTCTCTCTCTCCTTCTCCCTGTTCTGAATCCCTTCCCTCTCAAATTGATTAAAAAAAAAAAACTTAAAAAAATATAAATCTTAAAAAAGCTGTTAAAGAATATTGGAGAAGTCTCATCTATAAAAAATCCTATAGACTCCAATAGATGGAAATTCCTTCTAGATATTCACTTTTCTGAAGATACTCTCAGTACAATAAGTGTAATGATTTAAATATTGTCATTTTGGTGAACTAAGCGGCTGGTAGAATATTGAGTTTTATGGAATTAACTTTGATGCCTGAATCTAACTGATAATTTCATAAATTTAAGGAAAAGGAAAGTTATTTGTGTTATATAAATGTTACTTAGTAGAGTTGCCTCAATTTTAAATTTAAGGCAATAATGTATGCATTGTTAGACACTGAGTTCAGAAGCATTTTGCCAGTAAAGGATTTACTTTATGCAGCAATATATAATGGTTCTCAGGCATACCTTCAGAATTTTGTGATAAAATTAGGTCTTTATTTAACTGAGTTGAAAATCATTTTTTGGACTGGTAGCTTATTTTGAAGCTGGAAGGGCAGTGTATCTGTGTGTGCACATGTGTGTGTATACACATGCATTCCATCCTTGACTATGCCACACTGTAAATACAACATTTTACCAAGAAAAATGACAGAAATGTAAATGTAAATTTAAAAGGAATTTTAAAAAGACCTTGTTTGCTTCCCTAGTTTAGCTTTAGAAGAAAGCAGTGCCGAAAAAAAAAAATCACCAATGTTCACACATTTTGAAGAGTGTGAATTTTATTCACCAATCTGCTTTTTATACCAGAGGCCAGCTGCTGCTTTTTGGAAGAATGAAACAGTTCAGCCAGAATTGCCTGCATCTCAGTATAGTTCTAATGGCAGAAGAAATCCTACCAGATTATGTCCTTTGATTTTCACAGATTTTATTCAGAAGATCTGGCAATGGGTTGCAGTTTCACACTTCAGAAATACATGGTTGGCCAAGAGTTATTTCTGGAATTTTCTTTTAAAACCTTAATGTTTTTGAGATTCTCTGTGTTCCTGAATCAATTCCCTCGTCACTGCTTACCTGAACTGAGATATTTGTATCTTTCTAAAGTCACTTTTAAAGTTGAAAATGCATTTGCTAGAACCAAAGACAAAAAAGCCAGATGAACATCTGAAAGGGTTCTCCTTTCATAGGCACCTGGGCTGATGACTGCCAAGTCATGTAAAGTACATTCTTTCTTCACGGAGTATGGGATGTGAGTTGTGAAATGTTAGACATAAATTCTGCCCACATGGTGACAGAGATCATTCGCTCTACAGTGAGAGACTTCATTCAAGTCTCAAACCTCCCACTTCCTAGCTACATGGACTTGAGCACCTTCTCCTTAACTTCTCTACACTTTGGTTTCCTTACCTGCAGAAAAAATAGTAGCTAATGCCCTGGGTTGGTTTTTAGTATTAAACGAGGTAGCTTTCTATTGTGCTTCTCGTAGTGGCCAGTAAAAATTAAGTAAGTGAAAAAAAAAAAATTAGGTAAATGTCAGCCATTTTCATGATTACCCTGGCATTTATAGAAAACACACCGGGACCTACCCGTTAGTGCCGCCAAGTGTATGGCTTCTCAAAGATCAGTTGTATGTAACTTGCTTAAGAACGCATACCACAGAAGCCTCCGAGGTTATGTGTTTGATTAAAACAAAAAATGTGCCAAGAAATGCCAGTGCATCTTCGGTTCTTGACCTACAAGAAAGCTCTGCTCCAGAGGCTCTCAGCATTTTCACTTCTTTTCCACAATCAGACCCCAGGCTCTGGAGCTCTTGCCCCTGTGTTTGGATCTTAGGATTCTCTGCCTCATGCCAGGAAGCTCTTACTCCTTTAACTGCTGAGCAAACAGACTCAACATCCCATGGCTGTGGCATAAGCCTCAGGGAGCAGGAGTGAATCTTTGCACATTGCCCACCACCGTGGCTCTTGCTTGTCTGTGCATAGAGCCCTCCCTCTACCTCTCTGAGTCACACCTGTCCCCAAGGGCCCAGTTTAGCAAGGTAACCTTAGGCACACCCCTGAGCTTTTCTGGAACTTGGCTTCCTCCTTTGAAAGATGAGAAGGCTGCAAAAGATCATGTTGATGGCCTCTGGCTTCTCTGTCATTCTCTTAGGTTCGGTAAATTATTGGACTTCTATTAAGTAAAAGTAAATGGCATGGTCAACAACATTTAAGAAGATTTCTGTTTCCATGAAACCTTCCTTTATCTACCATCCTAGGCTATAGGCCACTCTATCTTAAAATTCTTAATCTGTGATACACAGTTCTATACTTTCAGTGTATATTTCATTTCTCTACTTGTCTTATGCATATAAGCTATATTTCCTCAGCAATAATAAAAGTTCTTTAAGGGGAGGGATAACCCTTTTTTTTTCTTTTTACCTCCCTAAGGATTTATACCAAAATGGCACTCAAAATGAATTTATTCATTAAAATTAAAATCCTATATGGTATGTGATGTTTAACATATATGAAATCTGATAGCTTAACATGTAAATGAAATATGTTTCTACCCATATACACACTGTCTTTTTGGTCCAAAAACATATAAAAATATAAGAAGTCATTGTTATTAAAATCTATAGCAGATGGTGGTATGGTCTTTTGTAGAAAATCAAGGTATTATTAAGTTTGCCATTCAAGAATTCCAAGGAACAACATACCCATGGAAACAGTATCTATTTGGACAATATTATTATCTTTATATGTGTCAACATATAACTAAGGAGAGGTCTTTTACCACTTTTATGTAGTGTTACACTCAAATTGCCCTAAAATCCATGCTGACCATGGTTGACTACTACTTTTTTAGGAATTAAAAAGATACATAAAGATAGTTGCAGAAGTAGCAACCTGATTTCCTTCTTCAACAAAATGATAAAAGCACCGACTGAATGTTAAACAATTAGATTCAAGGTTTAAATTATTTGGAGCTCCCAGTACTACTTGGAGCTCTATCAATGAAAAATGCTGGGAGAGACAGAACAGGATAATTAAAAAGAAACTAGTTATCAGGTATTTTATATAAGTAATAAAACTTCGATTTCTGTTCTAAGTTAAATTTTCAATCTTGGGAGGCCAAATGAGACCTGAAAAAATACTCAAAGTATGACTCTATAAACAGTGTGTAGTAGATATTATTTAAAAGAAGTCAGGGGAGGGGTGCCTGGGTGGCTCAGAGGGTTGGGCCTCTCTCTGCCTTTGGCTCAGGTCATGATCTCAGAGTCCTGGGATGGAGTCCCACATTGGGCTCTCTGCTCAGCGGGGAACCTGCTTCCCCCTCTTTCTCTGTCTGCCTCTCTGCCTATTTGTGATCTCTCTCTCTGTCAAATAAATAAATAAAATCTTAAAAAAAAAAAAAGTCAGGGGAGCCCTGGGAGTAGGGACTGGGAAAAAGAAGAGGAAGACAGAAACCCAGAGACAGAGACAGACGTAGAAAGGGAGGGGAAAGAAAGCCAAAGATGGACACACACAGAGAGAAACAAGTGAAGGTAGACAGATGGATGGGGAAACAATGAGCTAGATTCACACAGTAATGGGGAAGGAGGGAGAGATAGAGAGCAGTGACTTTGATGGGCAGAAGTGCTTGAAGATGGTGAGTTTTGTGGTGCCCCTGACATTTGACTGATACTTTCATGTTTTCCTACACTTGCACCTTAGCAACATCTTTTATTTTAAGTGGCAAGTGGTAGTGGTGTGCTTGCCCCTGGCCCACATTAAATATATAGACAGTTTGTAAGCCAGTCACTAAATGTTTAGTAGTTTGGAATCAGCCATGGTGAGAGAATATACACCTTGGAAATTAGCAAATGAAATCTTTTTTTTTTTTTCTCCTGGAGGGCCAATGTATCAGCATACCAGTGGGACAAGGACTTGGCTAGATAAAATTTGCATAAAACTCATTTTATTTTCCTGCTCACTTGTATGTGTGATTGATGTCAGAACTTACATCCTTCAAAATTTAGGGGTTAAAATGGATCATTGAGCCAATCTTACAATTTAAAACAGTATGCAGATCCAAGGCTCAGACAACTGCAATTAGGATTAACATTAGAGGTGCACTTATCATCACTTCCAGGAAATTATCTCAAGGAAGACTGGATAAAATGAGGAGAACTGACTTTTGTTATTTCAGAAATAAAAACAGAAATACAAGAAAGTATATTGTATAAGAGTTACTCATATTTATTTTGATGTGAGGATATATTTAATACTTTGCTTGTGGTGATGGTATCATGGGTATATGCATACGTCCGAACTCATCAAGATATGTACATTGAATGTAGGTAATGTTTCGTATATTGGTTATACCTCAGTAAAGCCAAAGAAGACTTACTCATTTTTAAATCAAACTCAAAATGCTAATGTTGATAGGCAATAACTTAAAGATTCTGGTTTAATTATTGTTGGTTCCATGTTGGGGGAATGTGCCCAAGAAGTCATTCTTGTTTGTTCATTCTTATCATTGCATTAATATACATGATACTCTTTTCTGGACTAGAGTTTGTTTCACAATTTTTATAGTCATGACTTCAATAACATTTTGAGTTGGCTTTAAAATATCTTGTTCAGGGATACCTGGGTGGCTCAATCAGTTAAACATCTTCCTTCAGTTCAGGTAATGATCCCAGGGTCCTGAGATGGAGCCCCGCATCAGGCTGTCTGCTCAACAGGGAGCCAACGTCTCCGTCTCCCTCTGCTTCTCCTCCTGCTTAAGCTTTCTTTCTCTCTCTCTCAAATAAATAGAATCTTAAAAATAATTTCATATAAAAAATAAATTAAGGGGCGCCTGGGTGGCTCAGTTGGTTAAGCGACTGCCTTCGGCTCAGGTCATGATCCCGGAGACCCGGGACTGAGCCCCACATCGGGCTCTCTGCTCGGCAGGAAGCCTGCTTCTCCCTCTCTCATTCCCTCTGCTTGTGTTCCCTCTCTCGCTGTGTTTCTCTCTGTCAAATAAATAAAATCTTTAACTAACTAACTAACTAACTAACTAACTAAATAAATAAATAAATAAATAAAAATATGTTGTTCACTAGTGGACATGCCTGAATCAGTACCTTCACCTTCTGGCTCTGCTTTTTTTCCATGATGTGTCACATAGACTTAAAGGATGACTAGTTTGCTCATTTACTTATTATGCTTATATTATTTTCAGGAAATGTTCAAATAGAACATTTATATTTGATGAAGTTTTATATTTTAAAATAGAACTAATAGTTATTGACTGCTAACTCTAACAGGCTCTAGCTGACACTTTCATCTATTTTGTCCTTACAAAACTTCACAGTAATCCCATATAGTAGGTATTATTACTCCCTTTCCATCCCCAGAAAGTTAAGTTACTTGGTTAGGGTCATACCCATAGTAAGTTTAAGTGGTTTAAATTGCAAAGCTTAAACTCTTTGCACTATACCAGGCTACCTCCCATATTAATCTTCCTAATACCGTGTGAAGAATGCAGAGCAGATATTGTCACCATTTTATAAATTAAGGTTTTACAAAGGCTTAGAAGCAAAAAGTGACTTAAAAGCAGAAAGCTAGAAAGGTCTTCTGACTCTCTTTCAGTGCTCCTTCCCACAGGGCCAAAATTACAAGAGCTATAACAAATTTAAAATGAGGTCATCGTATCGAACTTAATGTGAAACTTTAGTAAGACATTTCACACTCATAAAAGCTTCTTCTGGATTGAGTACAAACCACATATAAATGTCTGTAAGTGGTTCATATTTCAAAAGCAAGTGTGTAGCCAAGAAAGAAGTCTTTGGTTGCCGTTTGCCTGCTTCAGTCAGTGTGTTCAGCCTGCAGTGTGTTGTGTTCATCAATCCCGTTGCTTCTGGGAAATACTCTGTTCTCAGCCGTCCACACTCGCCTGCTACTGGGCCCCCGCTACTGTCTTAGGAAAACGAGATATTTCATTTTTATTTTTATTACAAGGGATTATTCTTAAGGAGTTGAAAAGAATTCTCTGTTCCCAAGGAACTTTTAGTTACCCCAATTCACACCTCGCATTTGTGACAAAAAGGAAGTAGAAAGTAGAGACAAAAATGCATAAGACATCAAGAGTGTTTGCTGAGAGGGTGTCCTCCCAGTAGAGCTGAACTGAAAGGAGCCCCTTCTCTGCTTTCTTTTCATGGCATGGTTCAAGGGATCACTGGACACTGGGAAAGGGGACTCTTTCTCCCGGGGAGCATGAGGAGGCCAAATTGGAATCCACTTGGCCAGTATCCCTCAGAACTGCCCGGCTGATGTGATGTGGGGTAGTGGGGGTTGTTGCACAAGCAGTTATGAGAGCCACAACTCAATGTCATGGTAGGAATCTTTAGATTTACTTTTTTTTTTCAGACTATAAAAATAGTAGTAGATACTTGGGCTTAAAAACTGAATTTTAGAAACGTAGTACCTAATTTCTAGCTGGCAGCCCACTGGGGGGTTCTGAGCCACCCAGAGCACTGGAGGAAAGATTAATTGGTGGTTTAGAAGGGGCCTGCCCCCACAGACCTGTCCCCTGCCCTTTGTTCTCTTCTACGTCTGCTGATCATGTTGGGCTGCCCAGCCAGTCTCATCCTCAGCTTCTACCCCTCCCATCTAACAGGTGGGCCTGGCTGGGAGCCAACAGGGCGGTTCTCTCAGAAAGGGAAAACATCGGGGTTGTGCAGAAGCCACATGCAAAGATGCTCATTATCCTGGATGAGATGACAGCCACAAATTTCAACAACAACAAAAGATTGCAGGGAAAACCAGAAGATCACACCATGCAGTTTCATACTACCCAGTTAACAACACCCTACCATTAAATGATCATCTCTTTATGTCACTACGAAGAACACCGTGGTGACAAAATTCATTTTTGCAACTTACTCTTAATTGTCTGAAAATGATAAGGAGCCTCCTTGTATTATTAAATTTATTATTGGGAAATAGTTTAGGGTCTAGTGACAATAAAGTCTGGCTCTGATAATGGTGTGCGAATGTATATGTAAACACATGCATATAACACATTCAATAGACATGTCATTCATGTATATAATATACATACGCACATATACACATATATTTAAGTGAGCCCTGATTCTTTTGAAACCATCACCACTGAAGAATTCCGTTTTCTTCCAGCCATGTTATAGAAAAGCAAAATAATTTTGAAGGTCCTCCTTTTCTATGGTCAACATTGGAGTCTGTCCTTGAGCCTCCCAAGACAATTACTCCTCCATATTTGTATTCCTTTAGCCTAAATGGAATTATCCAGTTTGATCACACATATTATTTGCTAATTTTATTTTGGCTATTTTCCAAAGTCAAATCCATATTTAAAGGCTGATGACTCACCACTCTTTAGGGTTTTCAGGACATGAGCCCAGCCTAGGAGGGCCTAAAACTCCAGGGATTAGGTTTGAGCAACTGTGCTGGTGTTAGGGCAAGCGTAGGGGTGACTGTTTTACATAGATCATAGCAATATTTATAATCATAAGTTGTTGAGAAATAAGTCCTATGGCTTTTGAATTATACTTGCAGAACACAGAGTAATATTCTTTCTTCAAGGTCTAATGGGAACAGTACCTCCAAAGGCACAAAGGTCTGAAATTACAAGGTACTATCGGGTATTATAAGAAGATTGGTCTGGTGAGATCTCACAAATGAATGAATAGGGTGAGCCGATTTGGTGGTGAGGGTTCCAGGGACCTGCACTCTATTGCAAGCAGAAAATTTGAGATAAGAAGTGGAAAGAGTTGTTACTAAGGCTAGCAGTCTGACTTCCTTTCAGTCTGATGTATAGCAGGCTGGCTGCCTGGTCTGCTTATTGTAGATAAGGGATTGGTCTCCAGGGCAGGCTGCTGCAGGCTCAGGGTCAGACTTCTGGTTTTATATTTTCTCTGGCCAACGTCTGCTCATATATTCAGTCTCCCACTGGGTCTCTCTCCTTCCATTGCATTCCCTGGTGTCTAGCACCAAACCGGGCAAACTTCCTGAGTGAATGTGTGTATCCAATCGTGGTCTGCTGCCTTCAATTTTTTTTTACATTATGCCAATGTAAATTCAATGTTCTTTTAATATTAAACATTAGACTCTACTAAACAGGTAACTGCATATTCCTTTCATTTGAGATATAGGCAGAATTCCAACTCTTTCAAAGAACCTAATTTTGAGACACAACCATAACAAAAAGAAAAGCATAGAAGAGAGACTTATTAGGTGACCCCAGCTCTATTTGGGGCCACTATATTTTAGTTCTAAGTTTATCTACATTGTGTATTGGAAGCAACAGAAGAACAAGAGTTGCTAAATAGAATTTGCATTCCAAAAAACATTTTTAGGCATTCCTGTGTTTAGTGATGGTGACTTTCTGTTGTCATGTTGGGGAAATACTGTCTGAGTGCCTCCTCCATGTCAGTCATTTTCATGTGCTTACACAAATTGTTTTTTGTTTTGTTTTGTTTTGTTTTTTAAAGATTTTATTTATTTGACAGAGAGAAACACAGCCAGAGAGGGAACACAAGCAGGGGGAGTGAGAGAGGGAGAAGTAGGCTTCCAGCCGAGCAGGGAGCCAGATGTGGGGCTCGATCCCAGGTCTCCAGGATCATGACCTGAGCCGAAGGCAGTCGCTTAACCAACTGAGCCACCCAGGCGCCCCACAAATTGTTAAATTTTATGTAATCCCCACAATAACCTGGGATCCAAAATGATTCACCCAGTTCTAAAGATGTGGTTCAGAACCGTTAAGTGACTTCCTCAAGACAGCACAGCTAGCACCACACTGAACTAAGGCCTTGATCCAGATCTACAAATGCAGAGGCCAGGAACTCTTTAATGAGTCATAGGGGTTGAAAATGGAATGCATTTAAGGGAGGTGTCATGCATTCAAAAGCTTGCAAATATTGACTGAAGTAGAGAGTTAAACAATCACTAGATTTAACAAATAATTTAGCATCTCATTCAGATAAAAAGAAGGTACTTGTCTGAACCATACTTTCAAACTCTCAGAGTTCATATTCAAACATTTAAGAGTTTTTCAGTGACCCTTTCCTGCTTCTTTCAAACAAAGGGAAGCTGGATAGTGCTTAACCATTAACTAAGATCTTAACAGGGTCTTAGTTTGTGTACACGTAAAGGAAAGTACCTCACTAAAAGGAGATGTTAAATTCCAAAGCTCCCTTTTCATCAGAGAAAAGCTTCCCTCTAAAGCTTTCTCATTCTTCAGCCTGCCATGGAGTTTCTCCCAAAACACAAATGATGACGACTAACATTTTTTCTATAGCAAGCCCAGGATAAATGGTCTTTGCTTTTTTCATTTGATTGGTCTTCCTTTAGTTTCACACCAGACTCTGTTGCCCATGGCACTGACATCTATTAAATACACAAATAAATGCATAACTGTCACCATGAGTGTTCTGAAGGCTATGAACCCGGTGCTGTCAGAGTGTGCAGTAGAGACTTGGGACATGTGCAGGAAGGTCAGGGAGGGGATTCTTGAGCTGAGGACTGAAGAAAGGGTAGGCGTCAACTGGATGAACAGAAGGCAAGCATTTCCCAAGCCAAGGGAACAGCATGTGTGAAAGCAAGAGGAAGCAAGGCACATAGAGGGAACAGCGAAGTGCCTTAGAGTGAGTAGAGTAGGGTAAGTGGGGAGAGGGGTTCAGGTGCCACTAGGTGTGGGTAAAGGCCCTGTGAAGGAGCAAAATAAAGCCAGAGAGCCTTTAAGATCATGAGTGATATGGTCAGATCAGCATTTTAGAAGAGCTACCTGAGTTTTCACTAGGGCTTCTGGGAGTATCATAGCAAAATATGTTTTGAACTTAACCAAACACTAAATAATAATTCCACCATGCAGCTGGAATTGAGAGAGATCAAATGGGAATTGCATGTGGTCAATCCATTACAAATAACCACTGAGGTATTTCTATAGTCAGTGTTAGGTAAGTCCACAAAGAAATGCAAATCACATCTCATAATAATCTAAGAAAACCTAGAAAACTGAAAACAAGTTTTTAAAAGCATAATCTAAAACTGGGGTGCCTGGGTGGCTCAGTCAGTTAAACATCTGACTCTTGATTTCCGCTCAGGTCATGATCTCAGAGTCCTGAGATTGAGCCCTGCTTCAAGCTCTGTACTTAGTGGGAGTCTCTTTGAGATTCTTTCTCTCTCTTTTCCTCTGTCTCCCTCACCTCTGCACTCTCTCTCTCTAAAGTAATAAATAAATCTTAAAAAAAAATAGAAAATCAAATGTCAATCCATATCACCATGACCATCAATAAAAGATAAGTAGGTGATTGTCCCAGCCAATGTATTAGGTAAAGAAATATTTTTCTTCACATACAGAAATTTGTGGGACTTTAGGGGCATCTGGGTAGCTTAGTCAGTTAAGCATGGACTCTTGGTTTCTGTTCAGATCATGATCTCAGGGTCCTGAGATTGAGCCCCCATGGGGCTCTGCACTCAGCATGGAGGTTACTTGAGGTTCTTTCCCCCTGCTCCCCCTTCCCCTCTTCCTCGGTGCCTCCCCATGCTCATGTGTTCTCTCTCTCTCTCAAATTAATAAATAAAATATTTTTTAAAAGAGAAATTTGTAGTACATTAAATATTGAATTCACTTGCTCTATATGGACTCCAGAATTGCAGTAATTATTCTGGAAGGTCAGCAGTTGACACATTCATCCCAGTGGACACATGCGGAAGCTGTCAAATTTATGCACTCATCCAAAGCTCTGTAATATTTCTGAGGTCATGCCTTAGCAATACATGTCCAATCTCATTACATTTAATGTTATCACAGAGTATGATGGTGCAGTGAAAAATCTCACTGTGAAAATAGTTTGAAAACTTTGATAGTAACCCTATTATTTTTGCTGTTACTTGAAAGTATATAATTAGAAAACCAGTAAAAGAATTTTAACACCTCTTAAAGTTTTTTATTAAGAAAATTTGATTTTTACGTATAGCTTATTTTGGGTTAATGAACAAACTTAAATATTTTCTCTAACATCATATTAATAAATTATAAGGTAATATATTATTTCTGACAGTCAAGTGAATTGTCCTAGTTCGTTATAATGCCCAAGAAGCTGTTGACTAAGGATATTCCTGCTCATATTGAATTTTGAGTAGTTTTGTTTCCAAGGAAACTAGTTCATTGTCAGGAAAAGATGTACCCAAAGCAATGCAAAAATATTTGCCAAAAGTAATCAAATATATAATAAAATGTTAATTCACATGCTCCCCACAGCCCTAAAGCAGCAATTAGAAGAGGTTTAAATTTCTTGCAGAATTGATTCCATTTAATAAACTGATTATAAAATGTATTTCAAACAAACATTTATGTGGTACAAAGTAAATGATTCACCTTTAGGATGTATCCATAGTTTTGAAAGTTAACATCTTAGGTATAGTATTGATCTGCTAATGAAGAATGCTTATAGACTTTTGCTTTCTTTCCCAATAGATATATTATGCCATTATATATAGTGAAATCTCTGTCCCAAATTTGTGGAATTGGATGTGGGCTGAGTTATAATTTGTTTTGCCTTATGTTATAGAAAGTCTTTGTTAATATAAAATTCTTGACATGTTTGAAGATATTGTTTTGCATGGCTAAGGTAGTTATGGCTCAGGTATATTTAAAAATGGAGAGAGAGAGCTGACAAATGTCAAGTTATTTCTAACTTGGAAAATACCAAATCAGCACATTATTTTCTGCCCAGTGGCAAAAGCATCAGAGAATCCACAAATTATCTAGTTCACAAGCACAGTCTAATAGGCTTCATATTTTATTTGTAATCATATATATATATATATATATATATATATATATATATAATATGAATAGATGTGTAGGTAGCATGATAGTTTCATTTAAATGTGCTTAAATTTAGACAAATAGACAAATAAAAAGAAATGGCAGGAATCTACAAAAGGAAACCTGTATTTCCAAATTCATTCCTTTCCTCTCTGCAGTGCTACCACCCTAGCTTAGGCCCTAATCTTTTCTGATTTAGATTTTCAAAATGTAAGAATTGTCTTCATTCTTCTTCATGTTACTCCCAGAGTGATTTTTTGAAAGTATAGATTAAACTATGTCACTTTTGATTTTTAAAAACAATTCAGTTTTTCTTTAGAACAGTATCAAAAGTTTGTAATCATGGTGTTTAAATCTTGTCCCTACCTATCTTTCCCTACCATTCCCTTTGTTATCCTTAGCATGAGCTATGCTATAGTTTGCCCAAATATGCTTTACACTTTTGCCTCTTCTGGACATTGCATATAAATAGAGCTATATAGTATGTGGCCTTTGGGTACTTTTACTTAGTGTAGTATTTTCAGTTTGTTCATGTAATAGTCTGTATCTGTACTTCATTTTTTATGGCTAAATAGTATTCTATTGAATAAATTTATCTCATTTTGTTTATCCATTATCAGTTGATGGACATTTAGGTAGGTTCTGCCTTTTGTCTATTAGGAATTATGCTATCGTGACTGTCTATGTGCATGTTTTTGTATGACCGTGGATTTTAAATTCTCTTGGATATATACCTTCATTCTTTTGCAGGTGGATATCCAGTTGCCCCAGAATCATTTGTTGAAATGATTATTCTTTTCCCTCATTGAATTGTCTCAGGACCCTTTTCAAAAATCAATTAACCACAACGATATGGGTTTATTTCCAGACTCTTGATTCTATTCCATTGACTTATATGTCTCCCCTTATGTCTAATTGCTGTAGCTTCATAGTAAGATTTGATATTTATAAGTCTGAGTCTCCAATTTTATTCTCATTTTTCAAGATTGTTTTGGCTATTCTAGGTTCCTTGTGTTTCCATAAGAATTTTTAATCTGTTTGAAATTCCTGCAAAAAAAATAAGAAAGGCAGGGGACTGTGTTGCATCTGTATATGAATTTGAGGGAGTATTAAATCTTAGCAAGAGTAAGTCTTCAAATCCATGAACACTGTATATCTTTCCCCTTATCTAGGTCTCCCTTAATTTCTTTCAATTATGTTTTATAATTTTCATTGTGGACATTTTGCACTTCTTTAATTTACCTTAGGGTTTTGTTTTGTTGTTTTTTGTTTTTTTGTGTCATTATAAATGAGATTATCTCCCTAAATAAATTTTTGGATTGTTTATTGCTAATTTAGAGAAATATGGTTGATTTTTGACTTAGGATTTTCTATGTACAAAATCATGTCATCTAAAAATAGAGATAGTTTCATTTCTTTCTTTCCAATCTGGATGCCCTTTGTGTCTTTTTTGTTTGTTTGTTTGTTTCTAATTGGCCTGGCTATAACCTCCAGTCGAACAACTAAATAGAAATGGCGAAAGCATACATCTTTGTTATGTTCCTGATCTTAGTGGGAAGGCTATTAGTCTTTGCCTAATGATGTTCTTAGCGGGTTTTTTGTAGATGCTCCTTTATTAGGTTGTTAAAAGTCCCTTCTAGTCTTCTTTCTTTCTTTAATATATTTATTATGAGAGGGTGTTAGATTCTGTCAAATGCTGTTTTTCTTACATATATTGAAATGATCAGGTGAGTTTTTTCCCTTATTCTATTAATACAGTAACATATTGATTGATATCTGGATGTTATTTTTTTTAAAGATTTTTATTTATTTATTTGACAGAGAGAGATCACAAATAGGCAGAGAGACAGGCAGAGAAAGAGGGGGAAGCAGGCTCCTTGCTGAGCAGAGAATCTGATGTGGTGCTCGATCCCAGGACTCTGAGATCATGATCTGAGCCAAAGGCAGAAGCCCAACCCTCTGAGCCACCCAGATGTCCCTGATATCTGGATGCTAAATCAATCTTGCATCCCTGGACATAATTGCACTTGGTCATGATATATAGTACTTTTTATATATTGCTGGATTCAATTTGCTAGTATTTTGTTGGCATTATTGTATTTATGTTCATAAGAGATTATAGTTTGTAGTTTTCTCATGATATCTATGTCTTGCTTTGTGATCAAGCCTCATAAAATGAGTTGGGGTGTATTCCCTCCTCTATTTTTTTAAAGAGTTTGTAAAGGATTGATGTTAATTCTCTAAATGTTTGGTATAATTCACGAATGAGGCCATATGATCCTGAGATTTCCTTGGATTTTTTTTAATTACTAATTAATTACCTTATTATAAGTCTAATGAGAATTTCTGTTTGGTAGTTTGGTTTTCTAGGAATTTGTGCATTTCATTTAGTTTATTGGAATATAACTGTTTTTAGTATTCCATTATAATCTTTTTTATTTCTACAAGGCTGAAGTGATGACTTAGAAATTTGAGGCTTCTTATTTTCTTGATAAGTCTAACTAGAGGTTTATCAATTATATTGATCTTTTCAAAGAATCAACTTGGTTTCTTTTTTTTTTTTTTTAAGATTTTATTTATTTATTTGACAGAGAGAAACACAGCGAGAGAGGGAACACCAGCAGGGGGAGTGAGAGAGGGAGAAGCAGGCTTCCCGCTGAGCAGGGAGCCCCATGCGGGGCTCGATCCCGGGTCTCTGGGATCATGACCTGAGCCGAAGGCAGTCGCTCAACCAACTGAGCCACCCAGGCGCCCCATTGGTTTCAGTTTCTACATGAGAAATATTTTCTCATGAAACATTTCTACATTTTGGGAAATTCTCTTTTTCATTTATATCTGTTCTGATTTTCATTATTGCTTCCCCATTTGATTTGGGTTTATTTTGTTCTTTTTTCCATTTTCTTTAAGTGGATGGTTCGGTCATTGATTTAAGATCTTTCTTCTTTTTAAGTATATGATTTTCATGGCTATGATTTTCCCCTAAGTACTGATTTAGCTCCATCCCATAGATTTGTGTTGTGTTAGCATTTTCATTCATCTTGAATTATTTTCTAATTTCCTGTGTGATTTCACCTTTGACTCTTTGGTTATTTAGGAATGGATTATTTTATTTTCACATATGTGTAAATATCCTTCTTTATTTATTTTTAAGTATCATTCCAGTGTGATAAGAGAAACTACTATGTATGATTTCAATCCTTTTACACTTATTGAGGCTTGTTTTATGGCTTAGATATCATCTATCCTGGGGAATAGTCCATGTCCATATATGTTTATTCTGCTTTTGTTGGGTGGAATATAGTACTAGGTACATGCCTATTAGGTCTAACTTCTTCTGAGCCAAAGGCAGAAGCCCAACCCTCTGAGCCACCCAGGTGTCCCTGATATCTGGATGCTAAATCAATCTTGCATTATAGTATGTGGCCTTTGCATTATAGTATGTGGCCTTCTTGTAGTGTCCAAGTTTTTCATTTCCTTTTTTCATTTTCTGCCTATTTCTATCCGTTATTGAATGTGAAGTATTGAAATCTCCAAGAGTCTTGCTGAATTGTCCATTTTTCCCTTCAAGCATGTTTATATTTGCTTCATGTAGTTTAGGGCTCTAGTGGTAGATGCATGTATGTTTATAATTGGCATATCTTATTGGTGGATTGACCCTTTTATCATTATAAAATGTCCTTTTTTGGCTCTAGGAACAACTTTTCTCTTAAAGTTTATTTTGTCTGATGTTGGCATGGCCACCCCAGCTCTCTTTTGGTTACTCTTGGCATATTATATCTTTTCTTATTCTTTTACATTCAAAATTTTTCATGTCTTTGACCCTAAAATATATCTCTTGTAGACAGTATATAGTTGGATCATTTTTTATTATTAATCATTCTGCCGATCCCTGCTTTTTGATGGGAACGTTTTGTCCATTTACATTTAATGTAATTACTGATAAAGTAGTAGTGTGTCTGTTATTTGTATATATATTTAGTCTTTTTTGTTCTATTAATCCATTGCTGACCTCTTTTGGGTGAAATAGATATTTTTTTAATAAATCATTTTAATTTCCTATTTTTTAGCATACTTTTAGTCATTTTTATAGTGGGTTCCTCAAAAAAATATGCTTATTTTAACTTAAAACAATCTTGTTTAGTATAATGCCAACTTAATTTGAATTCTATACAGAAATTTTGCTTCCATATATCTCTTTTCCCTTTTTCTGCCTTTGTGCTATTATTGTCATACAGATTACACCTTTATACCTATTGACCTCATCAAGACAGTTTTATAATTATTGCCAATGCTGTTATATTTTGAATCAGGTAGAAGAAAGTCTTATAACAAAAATACATTTTTAACTCTCTTTTATATCTATTTACTTTGATATTTAACTATGTACTTACTTAGCTTTGCTGGTGCTCCTTATTTTCTCATGTGGATTTGAGTTAATGTCTTATGTCCTTTCATTTTAGCCTGAAAGACTCCCTTAGTGTTTCTTTTAAAGCATGACTGCTAGATTCTCTCGGTTTTTGTTTATCTCCTTTTGTTTTTAGAAGATTATTTGCAGGATATAGAATTCTTAGTTGACAGTTTTTTTTTCAACACTCTGAATATGTCATCCCACCGCCTTCTGGTTTCCATTGCTTCTGATGAGATGTTAATCTTATTTAGGATCCCTGTTACATGATGAGTCACTTTTTCTTGCTGCTTTCAATTCTCTCTTTGTATTTGGCTTCTGACAATCTGACTATGATCTGTCTGGATGTTGAACTTTTTAATTTTATTCTAGTTGGGGTTCACTGACCTTCTTGGACATGCAAATCAAAGCTTTTCACCAATTTTAGAATTTTTAGCCATTATTTTTTCAAATATCCTTTATGCCCTTATCTCCCTCTTTTTCGTTAGGGTCCTGCCATGTGTATATTGGTATGCTTGCTATATCCCACAGGTCACTGAGACTCTGTTCATTTTGTTTCATTCCTTTTTCCTTTCTATTCTTCAAACTGGATCTTCTTAGTTGACCTAGAGAAAATTGGATGGGAATAGGGAAGAACAAATGCCATAAAATCTCTCAATTCTTACTGAGAGTCATCCATTTTCTATGACAAATGGTCCTTAATCCTGCAAGCCTTTGGTTCATTTCTAGGCTTCTGGGAAAAAAGTTTATTTTGATCATTTTTGTTATTGTTTTTCTTTGCTATGGAGGAGTCATTCCAGAAGTGCTTCCCCACCATATGCTTCCTTGACTCAGTGCCTGTTCTCATGATTCTTTCAGTCTAAACATTGTGGTCATCTTTTATGTAAGTTATTCAATAATTATTTATTGCATAATACTATAGGTTATTATTGGATGCTGAGGATAACAGTGTGCCTGTCACTGGATTTTCAAACTAGGTGCTTCTTACATTAATTCTTTTCATAGTTGCCCTTGTATATTAAGAAAGAAGAGGTACTGAATAAGAGGACTGTAAAGAAGTAGATAGTAAATTTTTAGGGTAATATAGACACAATTTCTACATGAAATTTCATTAACCATGTTTGGAATTTTGAGAATTGCTATTAGGTGCTTGAGTGCTATGAAAAAAAGATGCAATGTGAACAAAGAGATGAGATTTATAAAGATATTTATAAAGAGATTTATAAATCTATGCATTTATAAACATAAGTGCATAGATTCACACTTTATTGATGCATATATACTAAGTAGTAAAGCAAAGAAATAGGTTGACTTAATACTTTTGATAAGACTCAGGATAACTATCTGTTCACCTATCAGTTATACTTATTCAGGCCTGGCACTTCAGACTAGAAAAGGATATATTTCAATAGAAATCTTCAAAGCTTAAGATGACAGTTGTCAAGATATTTGAAAACTGAGTTTAGTTTACTGTATGGGTCTGGACCTTGAGAATATAGAATACTTCATTTTTAATCATGAAAATCATTTCATCAGTTCTTGTGATAACAAAAAGAACACAGTCTGAGAAGGTAAAGAAGCAGCTTAATTAAAATTTTGGAGAAAATGAAAGAAAGAAATTAATTCTGCGGATATCTTTGACATTAATCATGGAAACATGTAGCTCATTTTTCATGGAGCACTTAGAAAAAAAGCAAAGTGAGAATAAATTTACATGCCAATTGGATAAGAAGATACTACATATACCTCAAGATAAATTTAAAATCCAGAAACAAGCAACTGGTATTATAATGTTCTAGAACATACCCATTTGAATATGTGCTATCTGCATTTTTACTGAAAGGAAATGCATTCAAACAAGGGCATATGGAAAGTGCTATCAATAATATTCTAAGAACTAAACTGAACTTGGAGAGGGTTGTGCCAGTTCACTTATAATTTATATGAGAGTAAATTAAAGATGAATAAGAAAGAAACATGTGGGTGGGAAAGAGATAAAACTTAAAAAAATTGTTCAATATTGATAACTTACTTTTTTCTTTAAAAAATCATGTTCTTCCAAAAGTAATTCCACATGAGAAAACTTTTACATACAGCCTTTAAAAATGTCTGTAGTAAATTAGCATATTTGAAATCAAAATTGAAAAGATCTGGTTGTATATAAAAGGAAAGTATAAATTTTGATTCGTGAAATGTGTTCAATTGAACAGTCATGTAAAAAATAAACCTTGAACAGATTCAATTTGAGATTATTAAAATACGATTAATAATTTTTATAAATAGTCATAGAAAGATACTTTTTAAAGATTTATTTATTTATTTATTTTAGAGAGAGAGAGAGACAGCTTAAGCAGGGGAAGGGACAAAGGGAGAGAGAGAGAGAGAGAGAGAAGCAGACTCCCTGCTGAGTGTGGAGTCCATCGTGGAGCCTGATCCCACAACCTTGAGATCATGACCTCAGCCCAAATCAAGAGCTGGGCATTCAACTGACTGAACCACCTAGATGTCCCCATAGAAAGATATGTTAAACTGATCTTTGGAATGCTTAAAATTTATTAGTCAACTTAAAGTTACAGACTATACAAGAAAATAAATTACACATTTAAGCTATAAATCAAATCTGTTCCCTTAAAAGATGTTTTTATTTATATTTAACTGAAGAAAAATAATATATGATCTGTAGAAAGGTTATCTACAAAATGTGATTTATATGTAGAAATATGTCCAAACTCAATATATAGAGCACACATGACAATTAGTTGTAATTTTATAATCATAACTGTGTAGAGAAATCATGGGAATGGAAGAACTACCTGTAAGTATTAAGAGTACTTGCTCAAATACACAAGATTCTTCTGTTGAAAAATAGAATTTAAGAACTTTCAAGTGGCAGAAAACATTATTAAGTTTTCCTGGCCATGACAGAAGTAATGACCAAAACTAAGCTACCCTTCCCATTATTAGTGGCAAATAGAATTAAAGTTGCCAATATCCTAGGATTTACCTAGGATACCTGAGAACTGAGAATCTAGTTCCTAATAGCTCTCCTAAATCAGGGAGAGGATGTCAGTAATGGGTCAGTGTTTAAAGTCTTTCCTTATGACAAAGATTTTTTAAGTGTGTGTGTGTGATGGGCATGTTCAGTTGGTGAAGTATAAGAAATAAAATGCAACAGCTATCTGTACAGAAAACAAAAAACTGAGTAAACAGTAAATTCTGGTGCCTCACAGAGTAGGTTAAGAGGGAGTTCTTGTAATCCATTGTTGTGGTTAGTGAAACATCACCATAAATACCAATGACCAAATTCAAAGATTGAGACCACAATTAAATGCCTACCATAAAATGACAGTGAACATCATTATATTTTTAAACTAAATTAAATTATTCTAAAGCCATATTTGGCCCATATGATGCCTCAGAGTAATCACTACAATATTAGTTATTGAGTGGCACATTTTTGTAGATGTGTTGGTTAAAAGAGAATTCTGGTTTTCCAGAAAGCTGGTTATCAAATCATCTACTGTGCTGGGTTTATTTAATTTCAAAGGCCGTGAACTTTCCTGATTGTGTTACAATCAGTCTTCATTTGTCTGAAACAACGTTTTGTTCATGACATTCATTCTCTTATCTCTAGCCTTGAAGTATTGTCTTTCAGTTACCCAAGGATATTACTTCCTTCTAAAAGGTTGTGGAAATCATAACTTCACATGTAGAACCTGTAGTTTGGAGATAAGTTCTTATATTAAGAGCTCCAATTTTGTATTTAAGATTACTATGACCATTTTCAAAGACTGAAAATACGATTAAAATTTGTAATTGGTAATTGTCTTCTCCCTTTTTTTATTAATTCTGAAATTTTTATTACCTTTCCAAAAGATTTTATCTTTGCTTTCACAGGTATTAATGTGTTACTTTATCCAGCTTCTTAATATTAACATTCTTAATGTACTATGCAGTTGCCGGTATTTTTTCTGTAAGGCAAAAAGAACAACCTTTCTAAGTTTGCCACATTTTTGTTCAGAATTTCCTTCTCTAATGTGGTGGCCGCTAGTCTCTTTCAACTGTTGAACACTTAAAATACGCCTCACCTGAATTAAAATGCACTGTAAATGCAATATATAGACCAGATGTCAAAGGCTTACATGAAGGAAATAGAGAAGACTTCAATATAATAAAGGATATAAGAAAAGAATATTAATTTTTCTATTGATTACATGTTATAAAATTTAAGATACATTTGCCTAAATAAAAATACATGTTCAAAACTGATTTCATCAACTTATTTTTACTTTTTTCATGAGGCACTAGAAAATTTTAAATCACATATGTAGCTTATGTTTCTATGGAACAGCTCGGGTTTAGAGAATAATAAAAATGTATTTGGGTTATTAAGAGAAACCATGATAAAACTCATGGATTCACCTCTTTAATGCACACACTTCCGCTGACAGGCTCCTTCAGTGAAATGAATGCAGGGGAGGAGGGAGTCCTAGTAAAAGAAGGTAATTATTGGCCATTTCTTTCTTTTCTACTGTTGTATTTGGCCAAGATCTGCTTTGTTTAATTGCTGGCTTGGGAAGGCCTCTCTATAGAGGAGGGAGTGGAATCACTGGGTTCTTTAGGTCTACTTTTAATAATAACCCTTTGATTTTTTTTTATCATGACTGGTTGATTCATATGACTCTGAAAAGTATGATAACCGAAGAGGAATACAGGTTAGCATTAAAATATGGCTAAATCAAATGTAAAATAGCACTACATTTTGGTGTATTGTATAGAAGTTCCATTTATCAACTGTTTTTTTTTTTTAAGATTTAATTTATTTATTTGCGAGAGAGAGGGAGAGAAAGAGAGGAGAATGAGTGGAGGGAGGGGCAGAGTGAGAGGGAGAAGCAGATTTCCCCACCTAGCAGGGAGCAGTGATGCAGGGCTCAATCCCAGGACCCTGATATAATGACCTGAGCCTAAGGCAGGTACTTAACTGACAGCCATCCAGGTGCCCCTGTCAGCCTGCTTTACAGAAAAAGCATGTAACCGTTTGTGTGATGGTAACTAGGAGGTTGAATTATATTAAAGGTAGGAAACAGTCATTTGACCAGATCAATAGTTTCAGCCATTTAACATGAAATATGAATTTTACTCATAACTGATCTGGTTGTTTCTATTACTATCTTTTGGGAAGCCATCTGAAAGAAATAAACTGTACATGTTCTAGTCTACCGGTTGCTATGTAGGTATTACCCAAATAAATAAATGAGAAGTATTCAGTGTATTAACAGTCTGATTTCTAAATCCATCTGGATTTTCACAAGTGTGCCTGAATTTAAATGGTAATGAGGGACAGTTTTCTAACCAATTGATATTTTTCATTTTGGATCTGAGTTAAATACACTAAAGCCCTAAACTAGGCAAGGAGAAAGATGGAAAGGGTAGTTGGATCAAAATCACTTAGAGAGTAGAGTCAGCTACTTTGGGACCAATGAGCTATAAGAGGCTGAGAGTAAAGACTAAATCCCAGGTAAGTCCCAGATTGGTAGCATTGGCTCAAGGGTGAATGCTGAGCCTTTTACAGAGTAAGGGCAGCTTTAAGGGGAGCAGGATTAGAGAGAGATTTGTGACAGTCTTGGTGTTAGGCATGTTGAGATTATAAAATCACAGAAGCGCTGCATTGGAAGAATACTTAAACTTTATCTAGTCCAGTGACTTATGGTCATATTGGTAGCTTAATATAATAAATACTAAATTCCCTGTTTTCAAAGTTCATGCCGGGCACTGAAATCCACCTTGGAGAGGGGGAGCTGTGTGATTTGAGGGTTTCATTTAGTAAAATGCTAGTTAACTGGAATTTTATTGTAAAACAATTTTGGATGCTCTCTCCTTCCTTCCTACAGTTAGCTCTGAGACTTGTCAATTAGAAGGAATCATACATGGGGAGTCGTTAGCCCTCCAGCTAAACAGGAAATTTATTTATTCAGGCTTCAAAGACCCTGCAGATGAGAGGTGACACTTCATATTCCTAAAGAGATTTGGAGGATGTTAGCATAATTAATCTCTATAAATGTGTTGAGTATCTGTTATATGCTAAGGGCTGAGAATATATTGGTGAATGAAACAAACATAATCCCTGGCTTATGAATCAGATACAATCAAATAAAGACAGTGTGTGTGTGTGTGTGTGTGTGTGTGTGTGTGTGTGTGTTCATAGAAGAGGGTGGGAGAGGGAATAATTGCACATTAGAACTTGGTAGAGAGAAGTGATGTTTGAGCCAGGATCTGAGGGATAAGAAGAAGCTGCCACAGATCTGGCTGTGGGACAGTGTTCTGTGGGTTACTGAAATGGGGCAGGGTGGAAAACCTATGAGTTTTACTTAAACCATTCTGATGAGGCTATAGTTTAAATTTAAGCATTCATTTTCTTTTTAAAATATAAATGAACATGATCTTATACTGAATAATTTTATTATTTCTCAATAAATCGTGTTCTTACTGGAAGACTTTTTGTTTGTTTCAGGATAGTAAAAGATTGAGAATTATGGTCAATTTATACCTGACTTTCCTGATGCTTCCTTGCCCCCCCCATCAACAATTCCAAGAGATTGCAAATGCTTTGATAACATTTCTTCTGCAAGATCAATTTTTAGAAAACAGTTAATCTTTATCTCTGTTAGATTCATTAGTCATTCACAGCTTATAGTCCTAGGTTACAAGCATGTCAGGTGTGACAAAATAGGGTAAACAGCATATCAGCTTAATTTAAAATGATAAATCCAGCAAAATAGTTGCTCTCTGAAATACGGCTCTGATGGAGAAGGCAAAACATATTTAATATGAGAAGTCTTTCAATGGCAAAAATTAAAGCTGTTCATTCTTTCCAACATTCTGACCTTGAGCTCTCTTTAAAATATTGGGGAGATGATTGCTGTTAAAAATAGTATCCTGTTAGTGGTTAGGTGATTGGAAATGATCAGAATTGCAAATAAGTGTAATTGGAAATAGATTAGCTCTTAAGAAGTATCCTAACTAGATATGTGGATTTTCATAAAATAATGATTTTATTAATGACTCAAGAAGGATTGCCTGTATGGTATAGGTATTCAGGATTTACAAGTGACACCCACAACAATTATTTCCAACTTCTTGCAAGTCAAAGACAAACAAAAATACTGAATCTGACACAATTAAGTATTTTATTGTATTTTGTCATATGCCAAAGTGATTGGATGTGCCTGCTATTTAGACCAAATCTGTTTCATTAGTTATTTGAAAGTAGTAATTGTTTATAGTTATGTTTCAGTGTTTTTTTTTTCTTTTGCTCTTTCTTCCTTCAAGAGTTTCTTTACCCACGAATAGAATGGATTTGGAAAGTATTTTAAAGGAAACCTGGCTTTAGAGACTAGAATATATTCGATATCCTTCCAATACAGAATATATTCCAGTTCTTTTTGTGAAGGACATCTGCCTTTGTTTGCCACTCTAATTCTTTTTTTATTTTTAAAGATCTATTTATCTTAGAGAGAGAGAGAGGAAAAAAAAACACAAAACAAAACTGGGCGAGGGGAGGCAGAAGGTGAGGGAGAGAGAGAATCCCAAGAAGGCTCCACGCCCAGAGCAGAGCCCAACATGGGGCTCAATCTCACGACCCTGAGATCATGACCTGAGTTGAAATCAAGAGTCACATGTTCAACAGACTGAGGCAACCAGGTGCCCCTGCCATGTTTCTTTAAGACTATTTAGATCCTTTCATTATGCAATGTCCATCTCTACTCACAACCCCCTGACATTACGAGGATTCACTGAAGGAATATGGCTGGCATTTTGCTGGGAACATGCAGTAGTTGGATAAAGATTTTTGCAAATTCAAGACTATATTATGCTACTTTCAAGTATATTAATACAGCTGTGTAGCCCTCTCATAATCCTCTAAAACACTCAAATTGCATTTCCTGGCTGAAGCTTCTGCCTGTGAAATAAAGAAAAAAAAATTTTCATCAAGCCTCATTAATAAGTAGGCACTCCTGGCATTCATGGATCTGATATTTATGATCTCAGGTGTTTGAGTCTCTTCCGAAAGGTCCTTAATATATAGGAATCTGAAATTTCTTTGAGGTGCACCTGGAACAGTGAGTGGTCAGCCCACAGTTTTGCTTGGCTGATACATGCCATCCACTTGATAAATGAGCCTTGCGGGACGCCAGGCATCATTCTCCTCTTAGGTCAGGTTACTACTCTACCTGAGTGGTAGAAACTTGATTTCTTTGTGTTAACTTCTCATCAAGTGAAATAAAAATCACTGTGGAAGTTGAAAGAATAATGTGATGAGTATAAGCAGAAGAGCAAATCAAACATTTCCATATTTATAAATATTTCAATATAAAGATACTGAGACATTCTTTTGAATATGTGCAATCTTATCTGATTCTCATCATAGTATCGTTTTTCCACTTTACAGATGGAGAAACTTAAGTTAAGAGACTATAAATTACTTGACCGAGGTGAGCTAGCTTTGTGCACCAAATGAGGGTCCCCTGGTTCCAAAATTCCTACTCTTTTATCTTCCACAATTGTTCCTGAATCCAGGTCATTTCAGATTCAAGGTTTTTTGCTCAAGAAGTTGCAAGTCAATTTCTCTGACAACGAAGTCAAGTAATACATTTCTCCTCTGAAGCATCTACTGTTGGGGTTCTCCCCTTCCCTGTGCCCTCTCCTTGGGAGCCCTGTCCTCCAGTGTTCTAAAACCTGAGAAGCAGCAAAACAGTTTTTGCACAGCAGGCAAAAATGATTTCACTATAGAGCCATGAATTATTAAAACATAAATGTAAATATATATATATAAATTTGCTAGTGTCATGGTATAGTTTATTGTTTCTTGCTTGATTTCATCTAGTTTCACATGTAGATACAGTTTTTGTGGCCCTTCCTTGTTCTGTTTGCCAGTTTATACTGGAGATTTCCATAGAATTTCTCTAAATTGAGACGTCTATACCCCTCAACCCCCACCTCTACTAGAAGATGCTTTTGCCTTTGAGCTTTCCTGTTCTTTACCCATGGTTTCTCTAAAAGTTTCCACGTCGTTTAAACTTCCCTTCTCTCCTCCAGGCACACAACTGTGCTGCTGTGCTTTGGAGCCTTAAATTCTGCTCTTTGCTGCATCTTAGCTTTAGCAGTTATACCTTTTGCCACTGAATAGGGTATTTGGTTACATCCTTTTATAACATTTTCAAAAGGTACTTAACAAAATGTTAGCAGATATATTTATAAAAGCACCTTGCTGTCTTTTTAGTGTTTTACTATTGTTTCTGCTTTGACCTTTAAAAAGAAATTGTTCATAGTTTGTCATGTGCTTCTTGTGATGCAAGGTTAAGTACTGAATTTTTAATGTATGTGATCATCATTATGTCACCATGTCCCGGTCTCTGCAGTAGGAAGGTTAATATGCAGTAATGGCTTTTTGTTGAGTTCTTTCCACACGTACATTTGTGTTTGTTATTCTTTACATTCAGGATAATTGTGGATGTGAGTCAAGATGGAGAAGCTGTGTAAGGTATGGCGTTCTAGATAGACCTCCTTTGGGTTTCCTGGGTGGCTCAGTGGGTTAATGTTTGCCTTTGGTTCAGGTCATGGTCCCAGGATCCTGGGATTTAGCACTGCCTCCCGCTCTCTGCTCAGCAGGGAGCCTGCTTCTCCCTTCCCCCCTGCACCTCCCCCTGCTTGTGCTTCTCTCTCTCTCTCTCTCTCAAATAAATAAAAATAAAAATCATTTAAAAAAAGAAAGATCTCCTTTGACACAATATTTGTTACCCTTTCATATACTTACCTCTTAGCCAGCACTTCTAAATTATTATCTATTAAAATCAGCCACCATTCAAACTTCTTGTTTAGCTTTTATGACCTATATGATAGTTATCTAATTTAGAGTCTCTAAATCAAGGTGGCTTTTTGAAATTTATAGTCTGTGTTTCTTTTTTTTTTTTTTTTTTTTTTCTTTCAAGTTAAAGCTTTTTATTTTCAGATAATTGTAGATTCATGGGCAGTCATAAGAAATAATGCAGAAAGATCTGATGTACTCTTTACCTTGTTTTCTTTATGGTAACATCAAGGAAAAGTCAAATACAATATCATAGCCAGGATATTGACATGGATACAGTCAAGATACAGAACCAGTCCATCTCCACAAGGATCCGGTGTTCTCTTTTAGAGCCCCACCCGCTTCCCTCCTTATCCCACCTTCACCCATAGTCCTTAGCCTGGGCAACTGCTAATCTCGTCTCCATTGAAAGAATCATACATGGTGGTATTTCACTGAAGTTCCATTGGGTTTAATAGGCTCTTTGTATTTCAAGTTTGATGCTAGTTTTTCAATATTTCAGTGCCACAGTTTTCTTCATCTGTAAAGGTACTAATATTTAACATAGTTGTTGTTGTGACCATTAAATTAGATGAAGTAAATATAGCACTTGGTGTATAGTAGACAATAAATAGTAGCTCTAGGGGTGCCTGGGTGGCTGAGTTGGTTGAGTGTCAGACTCTTGGCCTCAGCTCAGTCTTGACCCCAGGGTCGTGAGTTCAAGCTCCACACTGGGTTCCACGCTGGGCATAGAGCCTGCTTAAAGATAAATACATTAGATAGATAGATAAATGTAGCTATTATTACTGTTTAAAACTTATGAGCAGTTTTGTTCATTTCTGACTGTATTCTGTGTTCTTTTTAAGAACTATTTTTGGGTTTTTTTTCTTTGTTTTTTTTCTTAAATTTCACATATGAATGAAATAATAGGGTGTCTTTCCCTAACTTATTTCACTTAAAGACTCTACTTTTTAATTGCAAAGTAATATGTACTCAGGAAAAATTAGAAACATTAGAAACTACAGATAATTACGTTTTTAAAGAATTTATTTATTTAGAGGGAGAGTGCACATGTGAGGGGGGGCAGAGGGAGATGGAGAGAGGGGCTGAGAAGCAGACTCTTTTCTTCTTCTTCTTCTTCTTCTTCTTCTTCTTCTTCTTCTTCTTCTTCTTCCTCCTCCTCCTCTTCCTCCTCCTCCTCCTCCTCCTCCTCCTCCTCCTCAAGATTTTATTCATTTATTTGACAGAGAGAAACACAGTAAGAGAGGGAACAGAAGAAGGAGGAGTGGGGGAGGGGGAAGCAGGCTTCCCACCAAGCAGGGAGCCCGGTGTGAGGCTTGATCTCAGGATGCTGGGATCCTGACCTGAGCCAAAGTTAGATGCTTAATGACTGAGCCACCCAGGCACCCTGAGAAGCAAACTCCTTGCTGGGTGTGGAGCCAGGCTTGATATCAGTATCCTGAGATCATGACCTGAGCCAAAGTCGAGTTGGAACTCAACCACCTGTGCCACCCAAGCACCCCAGAAATTTACACTTTTTTTTAAAGGATTTTATTTATTTATTTGACAGAGAGAAACACAGCGAGAGAGGGAACACAAGCAGGGGGAGTGAGAGAGGGAGAAGCAGGCTTCCCGCTGAGCAGGAAGCCTGATGTGGGGCTCGATCCCGGGTTCCAGGATCATGACCTGAGCTGAAAGCAGTTGCTTAACCAACTGAGCCACCCAGGCGCCCTGCAATTTACACTTTTTAAATCACAACTACTTAAACAAAAATCTGTTTTATCCTTTTACAACTTTCAGTGCATCCACATCTCTTTTTTAAAAATAGAATTATAGTATACATATTGTTTTGTAACTTTTTCATGTATTGATGTACTGTGCAGATTTCATGCCAACAACCAGTATGATTTTAACATAATTTTTACAGGCTTTAAAAGATTTTTATATGGATCTAACTTAAATTAGTTTGTCAATATCATTTTGATACCTATTGAATTTATTTCTAGGTCTTTTCATTCTTACAAGCAATCTTGCCATGAATTCTAGTTTCATAGTAAATATTTTGTATATGTTCAGATATTTCCCTCCAATATATCATTAAAAGTTAAATTGGACAGGTTTTTATGGTTCTTGTCATGTATAACAAAATTGCTTTTCACACAGATTTTTAACACATTTTTCCAGCAATGTAGGAGAATTATGTTTCTCCTAATCCTTAATAATTTGGGGAATGGCAAATATATATGTGTGTGTGTGTGTGTGTGTGTGTGTGTGTGTGTGTGTGTAATTCTGTGTGTATATATATACATATGTGTGTAATATGTGTATATTATTGTGTATGTATGTATATATACACATATTACACACACATATGTATGTATATATATATATATATATATATACACACACACAGAGAATGTGAAATGTGGTTATCATTATGCTTTTCCTTATTCTGCATCTTTTCTTCATGGCTGTCTGTGGCAGAATGAAAGTCTTCAAGGTCATTTTCTGCTCTCTGGTCTCTAAGGTTTAACTCTGGGAACATTCAGAGCCTGGAAAATTGAGCTCATGGCCACCAAAGTCACATGAGAGTTATTGGAATCAGTTTGGCATCAGAATATTCATTCAATAGCTTCTCCAATATCAAATGAGACTAGATTGATTAGAAAATCTGGGCAGATAATTGAGGAGAGGACCCAGTGCTAGCCAGCCTGGCCTTCTTGGCCCACACCCACCAGCTTTGGCCACAAGGCGACCAGGAAAGGGTATGAGGGGCAGAGACCACAGCAGAGATCTGGAATTGTTCCTTTTTTTGATTTCTTAAGAACTGTGCATCTTTTAGAATTTAGAATTCATTCAGTTAATTTCCCCATGATTTAAAACAATAGACAATGAAATCATGAAGTTAGTTGCCGTAAGGACAGTGGATTGTTGAAAAGAGCCACAATCCTGGAAGCACATGTGTGCACATACAGTCGCATGTGCACAGACACACATGCACACAAGTATACACATGCCTGCATACACGCATTTGCATTTTTGGCATATTTGGCAAAATATGGCATTTTCTACTGGCCTCGATATTTATTTTGCCATTCCTAATCCTCCAGCCAGTATCATTTTCCCCGTACATCCCAATATAAAACTGTACTTGAATTTTCCCTCTTTGTTTATTGCTTAAGATGCTTCATTGGAAAAAAATTTTTAATGTGGCATCAGCATTTCAATAACTTTTCAAATCTTAAAAAAAAAGTACTTTTCTATCTCATCAAAGGAATATGTTGGTTTTTCACTGCAGAGTAAGCTTCAGGACGCTTGGGTCGCTCAGTCGGTTAAGCATCCGTAGGCTCAGGTCATCATCTCAGGGTCCACGGATGGAGTCCCACATAGGGCTCAGTGCTCAGTAGTGAGCCTGTTTCTCTCTCTATCCCTATTCCAGCTCATGTGCCCTCTGTCCCTCTCAAATAAATAAAAAAAATCTTAAAAATAATAAGCTTAGCTATATGGATTATTTTGGAATGTGTCTCAAACTCATTTTATTCTCTAGAATGTATTATTCCAGCAAAAATTTGTTGCTGGGTTTTACTAAAGAAATCCTGTGACTTAAGTTTGATGATACCAAATTGAAATTCAAAACTATTTTTAACGTTTAAAAGTTGTCAGCATATTTAATCAACTATATTGTACATGGTTGGGAAAAAATATTTGTTATCTCACTTGCTAAGAAAAGGATGAATCTTGAAAAGACTAAAAAGCCTGTGGTCATGTATTTTGGTTCTTGCCTATACTAAGCCTTGAGCTGCCCATTGCCAAGAATAGAAATTGGATATTTCTTTTCACACATTATATTTGGCCTCGTGAATACAGCTTTTGTCTTTAAAGAGATTTTTTTTCCTCCAAACTCATCATACTTCTAAAAAGGGATAAGGTAGATAATCAAAGCTAAAGTTAAACTAGTTCTTTGTACAAAAACAAAAAGGCAAGAGTGCATCCAAGCTTCAACTAGCTAATACTGAAAAGAAACCAAGCAAAGCCTCCAATTAGTTTGATGTGTACAATGATGCGCTTTCTTTCCCAGTTAATTAAGAGGGTTTCAATAAGATCAAGACCATGGGTTCTGACCTTTCATCTTCCAAGAAAAAAAAAATTACCCCAGCAAATCAAAACAAACTAAAAGGAAGGCTTTGTTGAGAGATTCTCCAAGGTGATGAATCTTAAATTTTTTTATCCTGTTTTCTCAAAACAGTTTTTCTGTGTCTTGTAACTCTGACATCTGGAGAGAACAGAACATATTCCATGTCACATGTCTTTTCCATTTAAAGCCCAAAGTCAATGAGATGTCTTTTTGCAGAAGAGGAATGCATTATTAGTAATCCATGCTGAAGGAGTAAGACAGTCTTACAGTGTCAGAGACAAAGAGGACTAGATGTGGAGACTGAGGCTCAGGGAAGTGATGTGACCAGCACAAGATCATACTAAACCAAGAAGGTACTGAAACTCAGTCTCCTGATTCCTATTACAACCAGTTTTTTTCCACTAAACTCTTGCTTTGATGATGCTGAAAGGACCGTTGTCCATTCAAATGGTAGTGCTGTTCTCTGCTATACGTCTTTCTTTCAACATCATGTTTTGTTCTGCTACTTGAAGCGTCACTGATGTACGCCTTTACTGTTATAGCAGTGTGTAGGTATAGCACACTTACTGTTTTGAAAATAGAGGTTATGTGAATAAGTTGATATTTGCTCATTCAGATAACTAACATGTACTGAATGTCATCTGCATGCTAAGTGCTGGCAATATCAAATAACAGATGATCTCTGTACTTACATAGAGGAAAAGATATTTTATAGGATAAAAGGTTTTTTTTCTGTAAAAGCACAATATGGTTAACATGATGTGATTTTTGTAGATGGCTTTATTTATAAATGTCTAAGTTTCTCAATGTGCTTCAAGTCACCTCTTATTTCTATTTATTTATTTATTTTAGAGGCAAAGGAGCAGGGGGAACGGGAGAAAGAATCTTAATCAGGCTCCATGCTCAGCACAGAGTTTGATCTCATTTTTTTTTTTTTTTCGAGCTTAATTTCATGACCCTGAGATCATGACATGGATCAAAATCAAGAATTGGATGCTTAACCTGAGCCACCGAGGTGCCCCTCAAATGATCTTTTAAAGACTCTGAAGTTATGTTATTTCCAGTAATTCCAATAATGGTATAGAATTGTATATAAATGGAATATAATGCTGATTTAAATAATGATATTTAGGAATGAGTTATCTTTAGATGTCAGCATATGGCATTCTTCCCTTAGTGCAGCTTTGTACATGAGAGTCCTTACAAGTTAAGTCCTTACAAGCTCCGTTCCCGAGCTCGTCCCCCGCAGTGTCTGGGAGCTGCCCACGTGTGGCTCAGCACATCAAACCAGACCAGTGGCCTGGCTTCCTCATCCTCGTCCGGCGACAGCCGTCAATAGGGCATGCCGGAGTCTGTGCTAGGACCAAAGAAAGCTGACTTGTTTCTGCCCTCGAGTCATGAACTCTGGGAGTCCCAGGTAAAAAGAAAATGTCAGTAGAGCAGAAGTGTCCAGTGAGGGCTTTAGGAGGAGGAAGTCATCCCTGGGATGGGGGCTGGGGGAGGGTGTATGTGGGGTTTAAGATTTGCCTTGAGGATTAAATGGAAGAACTGAGGGAACAGGGTGGGCTAGACTCCTGGAATGGAAGGCCAGTGGTGGTTAAGGCTAGGAGTCAAGTAGGGAAAGAACTTGCTCCCCCTGAGCCTAACAGTTACCTGGCGTCCTTTCCTTGTCAGCCCACATCAAGTAGTTGGCTGCTCTTCCCAGCATCACTGTCCCAGATGTGAAAGCTGTGCCCCCTGGAGCTTAAGACATTTGGGGGACAGATTGGGAGATTTCAGCAATTACCGCTATTACTTTTGTAAACAACTCGGCATTTCTGGAAGGAACATTCTGGGATTAGCTCTGACTGGAGGCCCCAGAACCCCAAGCATCATTATCATTCCAGAAGACCTTCTTTTGCTAATTTCTTTAAGAAGAGTTGAGTCCTAGGATATGAGGTATTGTTCACAAGGAGAAAGGAATTTAGTTTATTTTAATACTGCTCTTCTTAAGTCCCAGCCTCAGAATGGCTCTCTGTTTATGACAAGAAAAAGAAAGCCAGAAAGAAGAAAGTCAGAGGCCTCAGGATAAAGGTTCCATCTCCCCAACAGCTGGAAGAAGGCCTTGCTTGGTCAGGTGCAAGGAAGGCATTTTTGTGTAGGGCCAGTGATTAAAGGGCAATGTTTTTCTATTTCAAAATGTTCTTG
>PITA01000553.1:0-80186 GCA_004023965.1 Spilogale gracilis
GGGAGAGCCTGGTGGTGGGTACTGGGGACACCTAAAGCGTGGAGCACTGGGTGTGGGGAATGGGGAATGAATCTTGAAACACTGGAAAAAAAAATTTAGTAACAATAAAAAAAATAATAAATATAAAAAAAAATAGAAGGATAGAGAAAAAGTTTCTAGGACAAACAGAAACTGAAAGAATTTGTAATCACTAAACCAGCCCTGCAAGAAATATTAAAAGGGGGGCACCTGGGTGGCTCAGTTGGTTGAGCGACTGCCTTCGGCTCAGGTCATGATCCCGGAGACCCGGGATCGAGTCCCACATTGGGTTCCCTGCTCGGCTGGAAGCCTGCTTCTCCCTCTCTCACTCCCCCTGCTTGTGTTCCATCTCTCACTGTGTTTCTCTCTGTCAAATAAATAAATAAAATCTTAAGAAAAAAAGAAAAGAAATATTAAAAGGGATCCTTTACATGAAGAGAGAGCCCAAAAGTAACATAGACCAGAAAGAAATACAGACAATATACAGAAACACTGGCTTTACAGGTAATACAATGGCACCAAATTCATACCTTTCGATAGTTATCCTGAATGTAAATAGGTTAAATGCCCCAGTCAAAAGACACAAGGTATCAGGTTGGATAAAAAAGCAAGACCTACCAATATGCTATTGCAAGAGACTCATTTTAGACCCAAAGACACCTCCAGATTGAAAGTGAGCAGGTGCCAAACCATTTATCATGCTAATGGACATCAAAAGAAAGCTGGAGTGGCAATCCTTATATGGAATAAATTAGATTTTAAACCAAAGACCATAATAAGAGATGGGGAAGGACACTATATCATAATTAAAGGGTCTATCTGACAAGAAGATCTAACAATTGCAAATATTTGTGCCCCTACCATGGGAGCAGCCAATTATACAAACCAATCAATAACAAAATTAAAGAAACACATCAATAATAATACAATAATAGTAGGGGACTTTAACATCCCCCCTCACTGCAAGGGACAGATCATCTAAGCAGAAGATCAACAAGGAAAGAAGGGCTTTGAATGACACACTGGACCAGATGGACATCACAGATATATTCAGAGCATTCTATCCTAAATCAACAGAATATGCATTCTTCTCCAGTGCACATGGAACATCCTGCAGACTAGGTCACATACTGGGTCACAAATCAGGTCTCATCCAGTACCAAAGATTGGGCTCATTCCCTGCCTATTTTCAGACCACAGTGCTTTGAAAGTGGACCTCAATCACACAAGGAAATTTGGAAAGAACTCAAATACATGGAGGCTAGAGAGTATCCTACTAAAGAATGAATGGGTCAACCAGGAAATTAAAGAAGAATTATAAAAATTAATGGAGACAAATGAAAATGAAAACACAACAATTCAAATCCTTTGGGATGCAGCAAAGGTGGTCTTAAGAGGGAAGTATAACAATACAAACCTTTTGCAAGAAATGAGAAAGCATTGAAATACACAACCTAACCCTACACCTCAAGGAGCTGGAAAAAGAACAGCAAATAAAGCCTAAACCCAACAGGAGAAGAGAATTAAAAATTGGAGCAGAAATCAAGGAAATAGAAACCAAAAGAACAGTAGAACAGATCAACTAAACTAGGAGCTGGTTCTTTGAAAGAATTAATAAGATTGATAAACCCCTGGCCAGACTTATCAAAAAGAAAAGAGAAAGAACCCAAATAAATAAAATCATGAATTAAAGAGGAAAGATCACAACCAACACTAAAGAAATACAATTATAAGAACACATTATGAGCAACTATATGCCAACAAATTAGGCAATCTGGAAGGAATCGATGCATTCCTAGAGACATATGAACAACCAAAACTGAAGCAGGAAGAAATAGAAAACTGGAACAGACCCATAACTAGCAAGGGGATTAAAACAGTAATCAAAAATCTCCCAACAAACAGGAGTCCAAGGCCAGATGGCATCCCAGGGGAATTCTACAAAACATTTAACGAAGAATTAATACCTATTCTTCTGAAGCTGTTTCAAAAAAAAAAAAAAAACAGAAATAGAAGGAAAACTTCCAGACTCTTTCTATGAGGCCAACATTACCTTGATCCCAGAACTAGACAAAAACCCCACCAAAAAGGAGAATTACAGACCAATATCCATGATGAACATGGGTGCAAAAATTCCCACCAAGATACCAGCCAACAGGATCCAACAGTACATTGAAAGGATTATTTGCCACGATCATGTGGGATTTATTCCTGGGCTGCAAGTTTGGTTCAACATCCGTAAATCAATCAAAATCAATCGAAAAGACTCTGAATCATTGTTTGTATTTCTTCAGTGTTGATTGTGATTATATTACTATATATCATATTTAATATACATAAGATATATATTATACTTCACATATAACAATTATATGTTAATTAATGGAATTTAGATAAATAAATTAAAAAAACAATACATTATACAATACAAATACATTAATAAAAGAAAGGACAAGAGTCATATGATCCTCTTAATAGATGCTGAGAAAGCATTTGACAAGTACAGCATCCTTTCTTGATTAAAACTCTCCTCAGTATAGGGATAGAGGGAACATACCTCAATATCATAACATATACAAAAGCTATATACAAAAAGCCCACAGTGAATATCATTCTCAATAGGGAAAAACAGAGCTTTTCCCCTAAGATCAGGAACACAGCAGGGCTGTCCACTCTCACCACTGCTATTCGACATAATACTAGAAGTCCTAGGCTCAGCAATCAGACAACAACAACAACAAATAATAATAATAAAAAGCATCTGAATTGGCAAAGAAGTCAAACTCTCACTTTTCGCAGATGACATGATGCTGTATGTGGAAAACCCAAAAGACTCCACCCCCAAACTGCAAGAACTCATACAGGAATTCAGTAAAGTATCAGGATATAAAATCAATGCATAGAAATCAGTTGCATTTCTATACACCAACAATGGGACAGAAGAAAGAGAAATTAAGGAGTCAATCCCATTTATAATTGCACCCAAAACCCTAAGATACCTTTGGTTAGAATAAATCTAACCAAAGAGGCAAAGGATCTGTACTCAGACAACTATAGAATACTCATGAAAGAAATTGAAGAAGACACAAAGAAATGGAAAAACTTTCCATGCTCATGGACTGGAGGAACACATTCAATGGAATCCCGATCAAAATACCGGCAACTTTTTTCACAGAGCTAGAACAAATAATCCAAAAATTTGTATAGAACCAGAAAGGACCCTAAATCACTGTTTGTATTTCTTCAGTGTTGGTTGTGATTATATTACTATATATCATATGTGATATACATAAGATATATGTTATATTTCACATGTAACCATTATATGTTAATTAATGGAGTTTAGATAAATAAACAAAATAAAATAAAACAATCAGAAAACAAAACAAAGCAAAAAAACACATTAAGTTTGGGACCGCTGTGTCAATTCTCATGAACATTTGCCCAGGAGCTGAATCATGAAGGTGAAGAGGGGCCACCTCCACAGCCTCTGTCGGGAAATCAGAAGTTCTTACCATGTCTTCAAAAGAGAGGCACAAAGTGTATCTTCACGCACCAGATGGCCTCCACGGAGTGGAAGGATCGTTCCCACTCCTAAACTGGGCAGTGAGGTCGTGCTGGGTCGCACTGCACAGGACGGCTGGCGGGAGGACACGGAGAGTTATGCTTTGCCACAATTGATTTTCACACTCGTGACAGAGCAGAGCCTCTCAGCATCTTATGGGTTGGGGGCTGTCCCTGGGCATCGTAGGATGTCCCTTGGTATCCCTGGCTTCTCCCAATGCAGTGGCTTGAATTATGTCCCCCTCAAAGGCTATGTCCAAGTCCTAACTCCCAGTACCTATACATGGGAATTATTTGGAAATAGCATCTTTGCAGATGGAATTAAGCTAAAGATCTCAAGAGGCTATCATCCCAGACTTAGGGTAGGCCTTCAGTCTAATGACAGGGGTCCTTATAAGAGAAGGAGAGGGAAACGTGAGGCACAGGGACATTGCGGGGAGGTGATGAGAAGCAGAGATCAGAGTGATGCCGTCCCAAGCCAGGGAGTGCCCAAGATGGCTGGTGGCCACCAGGAGCTCAAAGAGAGGTCCGGAAAGGATTTTCCTCCAGCGTCTCCCCGCCAATGCTTTGCAGACTTCTGGCATCCAGGACCGGGAGAATGAACGTCTGTCGTGTTAGGCTTCCCAGTTTGTGGCGGTTGATAAGGCAGCCTTGGGAAGCAGATGCCATCCCCCAGAAGCCCGTAGCATCCTCCCCAGGTGGGACAATCCACAGTGTCGCCAAATATTGCCAAATGTCCCCTGAGGAGCGCAGCATCACACCTTTTAAACTCGAAAGGGAAGTAATCTTCCTGATCTTTTTTTTTTTTTTTTTTAATCTTCCTGATCTAAAAGGAAGGAATCCTGAGTTGGTAAGGGCTCCCCGCCGCCATACACACTAAACGTGGGTTAGGAGCATCGACATGCTGGGAACGCGGGGCTGGCAGCTGAAACGCAGAAGCTGAAACGCAGAAATAACCCATGCCTCTCTTTATCCCTGGTTAGACATTGTCCCCGAGCCGCCACTGCACCCAAGAGGAACCCTTTCTAATGCGTTCTGATCACTAAAAACGGAGAGACCTGTCACCCGTGGTTCTTTGTGAGGTGGGCGGGGAATCCAGCACCCATCCCGCGCCCAGAGACCCTCCCTTCTCAGCGGAGTGTCTCCATCCAGGAGAAAGTACAACAGTTCACAGAGGGGCTGTTTCGGTGAAGAAGGGCTCCCGACTCTTGCCTCTTCCACTATCTGCTAAAGGGAAATGCTGATTTCATCTCCGTTTCTGGGAACAGACTTGGACCATTTCCAAAAAGCCAGTGACTGTCGTTACTGGAGAGGAGCGTGGGCTCAAGAATCGGGGAGTGTGGGGGGCCTGAGTGGCTCAGTGGGTTAAAGCCCCTGCCTTGGGCTCAGGTCATGATCTCAGGGTCCTGGGATCGAGGCCCGCATCCGGCTCTCTGCTCGGCAGGGAGCCTGCTTCCTCCTCTCTCTCTGCCTGCCTCTCTGCCTACTTGTGATTTCTCTCTTTATGTCAAATATATAAATAAAATCTTTTAAAAGAGAATCAGGGGGCCTGTTTTCGGAGGAGAGCTCTGGGGTGCACTGGCAGGGTGAGGCCCCTCCAGCCCCCAGGCCTCCCCCGCACAATCGTCCATATGTCCGGGCTCAGCTCCCAGAGAGTGTTCCAAAGCATAATGAACTTGGAAAGTGCTCCCCCCTGGAGTTTGTAGGGCATAGTAAAGTGTTCAGGAAGTATTTGTTATTATTATCTAGAATGAAGCAGGTTCTCGAATAAGCCAGCCAATTTGCTGGGAACATAAAAGTCATTGGTGCGTTGAAGTCACCACTCGAGGTACAGAGCTATAAAGCCTCAGGGTTCCGGGTGGACCAAATCAGAGAGTGTTCGGGCAGGGAATTTTCAATTATCTGGTTGAGGGGTTACCCACAGATAGTGTGAGTAATCAAAAGCGACAGTTAATCCAGAAATAACTAGACCACAGTCGGCAGCCGCCATCGAGAGTGGGGAGGCTTGGCTCCCAGCTGCAGCTAGTGCACCTGCGTGTGAGGTCAGGGTCTCAGCTCCGAGAAGCCACCAGCCGATGAGGGACAGCACACCTCGAAGAGCCGCCAGCCCTGACCTTGATTTGGTTACAGTTAATTCACAAAGCTGATTCCCCAAACTAACCAAAGAAAATATACTGCCGGATATCCCAGTTATGTTGGCTTCCCCAAAAAGTCATTCAAAAGTACATAATTCACGTCTTTGGGAGGCGACATTTGGGTCCAGGTGCGGAGCCCCTGATGAAGCCTAGCTCGGACCCAACAGGATCATAATCATGTTAGATTACAAGAGAAGTCTCTAGTTCTGTCATTTTTAAAATTGCAGTTGAAATCATTCTTCATACATATGAATGCCCTCAAGAGATCTATTGCATACAGAGGCCAAGAGGACAGCCAAGACAATACATGTGAAGTCCAGCATGAGAGAGGTCACAATAGAGGAGTCAGCTCATCTTCAATAAATCAGGAAAGTCTTGGTAGAGTAAAGAGAGTGCCAGGGCCCAGGTAATGAAAGAACAGAGACAGTCTGGCTGTCTGGGCTGGTTAGGGACCTCCTAGACATCGGGGACCACACCAATCAATGAGTTACTCTACACCGCAGCCCTCCTTGTCTGGGGTGCATAGTTTCTAGTGTCCCCCACGTCCCTAGCTGTCCACAGTGGCAGCTGGTGTGATAATACCCCCTTTGCCCACTGCCTTCCCCTCTCTGCCCCTCTTCCTCCCTGTTCCCTCACACTGTTCCTGGCATCACCTTGCAAATAAATGACTTGCACTTGAATCTTTGTCTCAGGGTCTGCTGTCGGGGGAACCCAGCTGAGAATAGGACGCTTCCCCGCTGGCTTTTATCATAGAGCGCTTGGGAGTGACAAGACACCCACTTGCCAGGTGCATGAGTGACAACCGGACAAGGCAAGGGATAAACAAGTCAAAGACCTGAAACTTCTAATGCGACCCAAGACACAATGACATACCCCTAGGTCCAATGTCCCTAGTTGAGAAAGGTATGGATGAGTGTTCTTGACCCTTCGTTCGACGCTCTATCTAACCCTAGGTGTTAGCTTTCATCCTTTTGTAACGTGTCCTCTTTTCACTTACTCAAGCCTGACCTTGACCCATAGCCACAAACATTTTCTGGGCCATATAAATATACAATGCACTAGGTTATAAGGCTTTGGGATAAGACCAAGAGGAAAAAGATAAATTCCCAATCAGCGGCGTTCTGGTCAATATTCTCCAGTGGGGACGGCTGGGGGAGGAGGCTGGTCTATCGTCTTTGCCGATCTCTGTGGCATAAAAATACACACCGTGACCAATTTCAAATTAGGAATGTCACAGCGACCCGCTCACAGAACTCCTGCAAATCTCACCATTGGTCTCGTGAGCTGGTACAAGTTCATCAAACCGCCGCCTAGGAATTCATAATGATAATAAATGTGTAGTCCGGGTGGACTATCTACCTTATCGGATTGACCCCAACGTGGAAAATGACTCAGTATTGCAGAGCTTTGTTTCTTACCCCCATGACAGCAAGTGGACAGATGACAGGGAGCCGGGAGCTCCTCCTCCACGGTCATTCAGAGGCTTCCGAGGTCACCCGGGTCATCTCCCTCCCACCCCAGGAGAGCAAAAGATTGCAGCAGATTGTGCACGGCGAGTTTTCGATGGGCCTCTCTTCTGCTCACATTCCTTTGGCTGGGACAAGTACCTGGCCGCAGCGAACTGCAAGGATGCTGGGAACTGTGATCTAGCTGCTTGGAGGGGGAGGGGCGGGGAGGAGAGCACAGTCACCTATTCGAGGATGCACATTGTGTCCGCTGCTGTGGATGAATTAGCATCTTTTATCAATGGGAACTGAAACTTAGAGAGCTGAAGTGACTCTAAATCATGTCCACCCTCTGCCGAAGTCAGAGCTCTTTGCTTGCTCATCTCTAGCCGGCTTCCCCCGGTGGCTGGGGGTCACGTGATCCGAAGGCAGAAACAAGCCGCCTCGCTTGTCCTTTGAACAGACATAGTTCTCGGTGTGGCCCCTCCAGACGCTGTCCTTTGTCTTCCTGGTGAGCTTAAGGAAGAGCGGCTTCAAGGGGGAGGGCAGGAGCCCTTCGGGCCGTTCCAGGGCGCAAGAGCACCCGGCCACCGATAACGCTCTGTGTCAGCAGGTGCCAAGAGGGGTCTGAGCAGTTCGTCAACACAAAGTACTCGACTATCAGAGCATTTCTTCTTTCTAGAAAATATAAATTAGCATGCTTATTCTCCAGTATCCCGCCCCAGCATTTTGCCTCCTCGAATCCCCAAGAAAGGAATCAAGTTGCAAACAGCGCCCTGGGATTTGCCCACATACCCGCGCGTCCTGGTGGGGGGGGGGGGGTTGTGCTGGTGAACTTCATCCGTCTTGGATGTCACAGCCTCGACAGCAGCTTTCAGAACCACTGCTCTGAAGATTACGATGCCCTTTCTATGTAGTGATATTTTTGTTCTCCTTCAGATGTGGTTTTTGGATGCACCTTTTGGATATTTTTCTACTAAGTAAACAGAATCGCTTAAAGTTCTTCTATCTAAAGGAGAGAGAATCTAGTAACCAAATCCAGAAATACTGAAACTTAATCTCATTTCTATTCTCTCTCAACATTGAACAGCAAAAGAACTTTCCAGCAGTGGGGCATTTCTCCCTTTGATGTGACATGTTCAGTAAAGTCAGGGCATGGATTTGCCGAGCCGTTGGTCTCTGAGGCATTTAGAGCCTGCCACACTTCCTTCTGCTTCAGTTTGATCAAAGATACGCCAGGACCCATAGAGTCTGCAGACTCCGCTTCCATTTGCAGCCTTTGGAAGTTCAGGATCTCTCAACTGAGCAGCCCTTCCCAGGCCATGAAACACCAAGCCGATTACCATTTTCTTTGATACCGAGTGTTTTATGTGACATTTTACACAATGGTAAATGGGTCTCTTTTGGGGAAACCCTCTATGTCTCCAGAAAACTCCACCAGGATTATTTTCTTGATTTATTCCAAAAGGTCACTACCAAAGAGCAGGTTTTCGGCCCTTATCCATTCTGAGAAAATACATGCTGATTATCATCAACATGCAAGCTACTAGGACTGACTCGGAAACATGGCTCCTCGAGCTTGAGAAGTTCAGAGATTTGACCAAGAAAGCAAATCCCAGGTTTTCACCTTCAGAGTTCCCACTTTGCAAAGCTAGCTGAGTGTTAACGAGGGCAGGCCTCGCTTGCCACGATAGCTTACTGCTCATCGTGAGCTCAGACAGTCTCACCCGTCTTGGAAACAACACGTGCCTGGAAGTTACATCCTCTAGGTCAAGTAATGGCAAAACCAAAACCCAAATCAAACGATGGGATTTCACCCACCAACAGCCCTGCTCGGAGCCTGTAAGCATTGTTTATACTTTCCCATGTCAGTCTGCGGGAGTCCCCCTCTCTGCTTTTCCTCTCCCGTTGGCAGCTGGGGCTGTGAACGATCGGTTGAAACAAACATTCTTTCCGGGGGCAGGCGCGTCTGTGCCCTCGCTCTGGGCGGCCAGTCCACCACCTGGAATTACGGCTGTCTCGGCGCGGCTTTCACATCGTTTTCACAAGTTCAGAGGGGGAGGCTCCGAGGGGGACTGAAGACGAGGCTGAATTCTTCTCTCTGCCCCTCTCACCCGCCACCTCGTGCCCCATGGGAGTGTCCCTTCCCCTTGACCAAGATGCCTCTCTCTGGGGACATTTGGGAGTTCAGGTTACAGTATGGCACCGGCGGCCTTTGAAGTCCCAGCTGCAGAGGTCCGCCCTCTCCACGAAGGGGATCTGCACGTTTGAATACAGGTTCAATAAAACGGAGCACCCCGCTGAAATCGAAGCAAAGAGTGAGCCTTTAGCTCCAAGTAGAAGGGGGTTCATTTAATCACACAGGAATGTTCACCTCTACAAAGTGCTTGATCCAGAAACATCCAAACCTCGAAAAATAAAAACACAACCCCAAAACCCCCTTTCCGACTTGCCGACACAGCCAAGGGCTGCATGAGTTCTTGCTAGTTCTCCCAGGGCACACACGGGAAAAGGAGGTCTGCAGAGGCTCCCTGCAGGAGGATCAGGAGATTTTTCCTTTCTGCTGCCCCGGTGTCTTGACGCTGCCCAAGATGCCCAAGCAGTCTTACCTTTTCCACCCCTTCTCGTGCTCGCTCTGGCTCTCTACACCCAGGCCGCTTCCCTGGAAGAGGTGCCTGGGCTGCGTGTGTGCGGGTGCGAGTACATGTGAATGTGCGCGTGCGTGTGTTCTGGGTTTAGAATCTGCTCTCCACCAGCACTTGCCCGTTACCTTAGACCAGTGGTCCTCAAACTTGAGCTGCACCTGAGTCAGCTGGAGGGGGTGGGGCTCTGTCCCCCAGCTTCCTGAATCACTAGCTCAGGGTGGGACAGAGGATTTATTTGCATCTCTAACAAACAAATGGCTGATTCTGATGATGCTGGGCAAGGGACTGGTGGGTGAGACCAGTTTGACTCAGACACTAATCTGAGCTAAGGTGACCTGTCATGTTGTCAGAAAAGGTTCCTAGAAGAGTCTGAGCTCAAGTTGGACCACTGACTAGCTGTACAAACTTGGGTAAGTCCCTGGAGCCCAGGGGTTCTCAATCTTGTCCACACTTGAGGATCACCCGGCAACCTTTTCTAAAGGTGATGCCAGACCCCAACCAGGATGCCTTGAATCAGAATCTTGGGGCCTGGCACCGGGGCGTGGGGGTGCCGTCAAAGCTCCGCGGGTCTCTCCTGTGCTTTACCCTCTGAGCCTCAGCTTTGCCTTCTGAAAAATGGGTAAAAATAGTTTCTACCTTGCAGGACCACTGAGAAGAAAAACCATAAATAAATATTAAAGTCCCTTCATAAACGACGAGGTGCAAGGCAAAGTACTTTCACTGGCAGAAAACAGATGTAAATTCTAACAAAGGTCACTAATATCTCTGTCAGAATGTCATCAGGACAGACGGCTTCTGATACAGGTTAAACCCGTTGGAGAAAGTCGGAGGCTAGAAAAGCATCACAAGGGCGCCTGGGTGGCTCAGTTGTTAAGCCTCTGCCTTCGGCTCAGGTCATGATCCCAGGGTCCTGGGATGGAGCCCCACATCGGACTCCCTGCTCGGCGGGGAGTCTGCTTCTCCTTCTCCCTCTGCCTGCAGCTCCCCCTGCTTGTGTTCACTGTCTAATAAGTAAAATCTTAAAAAAAAAAAAAAAAAAACCAAACTACTCCAAACCAGGGTCCCTTTGTCCATGCTGTGTAAATCCCAGACCTCCCTCTGCGCACTTCGAGTGGGAGGGGACCGCCCCTGCCCCCCGCGCCTACACACGCACACACCTGGCCGCCGCTGGAGCCATAGAGGCAGCCGGTGGGGAGTGGGACCGTGTGGGGACTGAGAAGTCGGACTTCGGGACCTCACACCAAGTTGCTCTCCACCTCGTTTTTCAGGACAGGCTCCTTCAGTGATCCAATCACTGCAGCTGAAGCTCCCCTTAGAGAACTCTGGATCTTAGAGCTGGAAGTCAACTCTGGAGGTCGCTTTCGGACCCAGCACCTAAGGTAGGGCTCAAACTTGACTCTGCACACAAACCACTGGGGAAATGCAGGTTCCAGCTCAGCAAACCAACGAGCTCTGGGGGCGCAGCAGAGGCTAGCCCCTAAATATCATTCCGGTTATCAAGCGGAAGGAAAGGTCCCAGCTGCACCGATGGGCTGGACGTCCATTAAAGATGACTCACGTTTCCCGGGTCGCTCAGCTTTGCAAAGAAACTAAAAAGGAGACTTCTGGACCCTCAGGCTCCAGTCCCCAGAGCAGTGCTCCCCAAGGACTGGTCTTTGGAATCCCAGTCCCAGGAGATGGAACTTTCCAGGTCGTTAGCCACAGAATCCACTCTTGTCCTCGGGCACCTAGCAGCCCAGGATCCTGGAAGCACTTTGGGAAGTGCCTCCCCAGTGCATGCAGACCCACTAGTTCTCTCAGCATCCCTGAGACCCCCGCCCCGGAGCAGCTCCCGAGAGAATGTAAATCACCCCCAGCCCCCGCTGGAAATGCTCGCTGTCCTTCTGGGGACGGACTGAGTATGAGGAATGTGAGAAAAGGAAAGCAGCCCATCCAGAGGAAGCTAGCTCCAATTTCCGCTTACGTTAGTCTTGGCTGGAAACAGGCGGAAGCCCCGAGTGAGTGTGAAATGAACACGGAGCCCCGCAGAAGGAAAGAATGTTCTACCGTCAAGCCTCCTCTGGACTCAACCTGTCACACACAGCCCGCGGGACGAGAATTTATGTACGTGTTTCCAATTTCTCTGACAGAATCTGTTTGGATTGAGGGCGGCTGTTTAATCTTTGGGGTATGTGTTCCATAACAAACACTGGAATCCCTTCACTCTGCGAGCCAAACCCTGACTAAAGGGGTTTGGAAATCCCCACAAGGTGCTCTTTGCTTACTGCTCATTCGGAAAGAAAAGACCATTTCTCTAATGAAATGCAACGCGGAGGAACTGCCAAAACTACATGTTCCCTCTCTGCTTTCACATATGGTAGCTTCTTTCTAGCCAATTAACTACCAATGAACTGGGGACGGGCAGTAACAACGGGTGCGCCGGGCTCCCCTGCGCTCGGCCGGAGTACGTGGCCCCAGGAGGCCGTGGAAATTTCTGGTCCCGTCTCGATTCATGGAAGCCCACGAAAGAGCCTGCCTGACCCCGACGTTTATTGGCAAGGCCGTTCTGGTGAGCTCCGGCTAAGCTCCCAGAATTAAATCATCACTTTTCGGACAAATCCTGTTTGTTCATTCTCCCTCTCCGGTTTTTAACTATGTCGTGTTGAAGGGAAATAGCCAAGGCCCACACAAGGCTGGTTTTTCATAAGTTTTACTAATGAGATTTATTTGTACATTAACAACACGCTCAAGAGATTCTTCTGTCTGGAGGCGCAGTGGGATTGGATTTTACGTTGTCTGAAAGCAAGGTGCACACAGACTCCTGTTTCGTGAATTCTTGCTTCAATTTTTAATCTAATCAATAGTTCGGTTTTCGTGTGTATTTGTTTTTCTGCTCTCCGAGCCGATACAAAGCTACTGAGAAATGGAATTTCTTACCAAGTGATTTCTTTTCAAAAAACTTACCATTAATTTGGAGTCAGTGAGACTTTTTGTGACATTCCTTAAGAGATCTGAGTTTTTGATTTACTCCCTTTTGCATTTTTGGAAATGACTGCAGACAGAGATGGAAAGAAGGCAGTTGGTTAGCTCGATCTGTCACTCATGTGAGGGGTCTTGTAATTCAACTGAAAACAATGTAAGCTTAACTTCCAACTAAAGCTCCCCGGCGGGGGGAGGTCCATAACGTGAAATGGCCCGAGCCAAGTGCCTTCTGTATGGTGTCTCTTGTGGAATTCTCATAGCCAGCCACACCGCTGGTCAGGAGCGACAGCTCACTCGACAGAGATGGGACAATCGAGGCTCAGAGAAGTTCAATCCCTTTGACAATGTCACACAGCCAGAAGGCAGCGAAGCTGGAGTTCAAGCTCAGTCCTGTCTAAGGATTGTCTAAGTCAGCATGACTCCCTAAAACTCAATGTTGAAATTCTGTCAGAATGTTGCTTGTTGGCTCTTAGGGTATCATTAGGACACGGAAGTTTCCAGGCCTGGCTTTAATACCACTGATATGCATCACTGGCCTGACTTATGTCTCCAACCTCAACAATTCCCCTGACCTCTGGGCTCCAAGGTCCAGCAGAGGGCCCCAATGTAGGACTTCGACAATGGAGCTCTCCACCTAGTCTCGCCCACGTCAGTAAACGGCAACTTAGTTTACCATCTTATCCCCACTCCACTGCCGATCTGTTGGCTCTACCTCGGAAGAATGTCCAGAATTCGAGGGCTTCTCTGGGACCAGCCTCCATCATAACTCAAGTATTTGAAATAGCCTCCTAGCCAGACTCGGCTTCCAGGCCCACGGCACCACAGCCAGGACGCTGCACGTCCGAGTGGACGCATGTCCTTCCTCTAAACTCCTTGTCTGTAGCTGGCCCTATGCGAGCGGGGAGCATCTGCTTGTGCTAGCCTCCCACCGAAGGAGAAACAAAACCAACTTCATATACACCCCATACTCTCTCCCGCAAGCGCCACCCAGCACCCACGGTGGGGCCCCAGGAAGTTAGGCCTGTTTCCACCTGAGGACATTTGCATTTGCTGTACCCCCCACCCTTGCTGAGGACAATCTTCCCTAAGCTGTCCCCAGCCTGGCTCCCTCCCCCAATTAGAAGGGATTCCTCTCTACTGCCTCTTCTAGGTCGTCAAAGGGGTGTGGGCATTCTCTGTGTTTTTTCCTTCATGTTTTTGTCAAGTTGAAAATTTAAAAAGAAAAAAAAAAGCAACTGGTGGGGAAGGACATAATTTAAGCTCTTGTGGTTCCCGAAGTAACAGATAAAAAGTTCGAAGGGATGACAGAATTAGCATTAGACCAGGCCCGAGCTGTCCGGCCCAGCTTCTGTGCCCGGGGCGGAAACACAGATGGCCTGGGGACAGCTTGTTTTATTTTTAAAGGTAAAGCTCAGACATTTAATTTTTAATAAGGTGCCAACGTTTACAGAGGGTTACAATTTTAAAAAAAACCACGCTGCTACATGGTCGTTGCAACAGCAAATGCAAACGGATCTCATACAACTCGCACGCAGGCTCATTCCCCGCACACCGAGGACGGTAGTAAGAGTTCTTACTGCGCCGCTGCAGACGCTGTGTGGTTAATGCTGCGTGGTTAATGCTGCCACGTTAGATACATGTGCTCTCCCGTCGTGTAAATCACTTCAAAGGTTAAGTGGGGGTGATAAAACGCTGCCCACGTGAAATTAAAATGAAGGCATACTATTACACTTATGTGACTCGAGAGCACTCCTCCTCACGGCCAGCACGTGCTGACCATGCGATCAGTTCCCACCTACGCGAAGCAAAGCTTTCAGTTTCTGTGACATCTTTCGGCCAAAAACAGATCTCCTGAGAAGTCTTTTGTTAGGTCTTCTGGGAAGGACTAAATAGAGAAATTTGACATTGCCCCGTTGTAACAGCAAAAACCGCGTTTGCTTCTAACATGTCCCAGGGCAGGCACCGAAAAACGCAGGAAATTCGCATGTCCCTTTCGGGACACCTTTACTTGGTGTCCGTCCTTCCACAGTTTCCTTCGTAGCAGAGAGGGAGGACAAAAATCAGGTTGATGTGCCTGGTCAGAGAACTCCTTTTCCATTCTGCATTTATGTTTATTTACATAAAACACTGTTTCAGAAAGAATCCAGAAAGTTCTACAAAAGTCTAAAGGCTTTGGTTCTGGAAAAAGATAAAACCGCATTATTCTGAAAAATGTTTATTTTCCTTCCACATCCCAGTTCTACTCCTCTTGCTCGTCAGATGACCAGGTAGAGTGGAGAAAGTTCTACATCAGGATAGAGCAAATAGCTTCGGAATCCCTACCCACGAATTTTTACAAGAGTTGACAAAGAGCTCGGGAGCCTGTCCCCCATCAACTTGGTCTGAGACCTCAGGCCAGGGGTAAGTGGACCACAAAGGGGAGTTAGGGCTCCAGAGGACGAAGGCAATCCTCTCAGGGAGCCGCGCTGCAAACTTCCCCAATCCTTGACCTTCACCGACCTGTCTGACCCTGGCCTTCTGTCACCGAGAGCCCGAACCCACTGCAAGTGAGAGGTTCAGCTTATGAAGGAAAACAAGGTTATCTGAGTCAAGGAGCACGCTCAATGGTTTCCCATGAATCTGTGGACCTCTCTCCAATAAGCACTGGGTCCGGAGTAAACTATCCTTTCATCCCTCCATGGCCTCGGCTGGAGGAGGAGGAAATTCTGTGGTTTCGCTGACGCCTGGCTATCTGTTCACTGTTTTCGTGTTCCTTTCTGAAGCTCCTGGTTTCAGCTAAAAGGGCATCCTGGATCATATAAATCTGGGCTATGACTAATAATACTCTTTTGGGAGGCCACGTGGGAGTAAGAGGGAACTACATGAAGCAATCTTTAAGACCTTTTAGGATTTCAAGTCCAAAAGAACCCAGCTCCACTTACATGTTCCATGGAAACCCCAGTAACAACACTATTATTAGGATCTGTTACTCGATACTTACGTGCCGTGAACGAGACCCGAAGATTGAATTCTCTACTACTGACTGGTGTTTCCATGCTGAAGTGGTTATTTGGTATTAGTTTGGAGGAGGCTAACTAATTACAGAAACAAATCTTCCAGAGTTTGCCACATGATTGGACTTAACTTTTTTAAGCCAGAGAACAAATCAGTACATTTAGTTATACTGACTAGAAGTTTCTAGGTCTTTATTAGGCCTAAGAAATGATGGCTTCTAACCAGCAGTTTTATGCCCAATCTGACAGGAGTGGGAAACTATAAAGTGAGAAGAGAGTGTCTAGAGGGTTCAGCAAGAAAAAGAGTAAGGAGAACAGGAAGGACGACAACAGGGACATGATGATGGCCCCCAATCCAGGGGACAGCATTCCCTCCCCGGGACCAAGCCCCCTTCCTTATTAAGAGAGTCTAAACTTCACCCAGGGAATAACACGTCTAGCCGCACACTTTCCTTCCCACACTCCCAAGCAGCCGGGGGGAGTTATGTGACAGAATTCTGGCCAATGGATGTAAGATAAGCATCTCTGGGCAAGTTCTGCTTTCCTGACACGGGCCCTGCCCCTTGTTTCCGGCCTCTTCCTTCACCTTTCTGTCTGGGAAGCAGACATCCTATCTGGCAGCTCAGCAACCACTTTGTGGCTCAGAGGACAAACGATGGCGGAAAACAATACCGAAGGGCGAAATCCTTGATGATACCACAGAGCAAGTCGAGAGTGCCCGACCCCCAGGTTTCTCATTCGACTCTCCACTATCTGTTGGACTTTTCTCCTACTTGCTGTGAAGTGCAAACAAGGCAAAGCATGAGGGCCGTTCAGGGAGCTGGAAAGAGCCAAGACGGATGGGAGAGGGCGAGTGGAAGCGGTCATACTCATGCACAGCACGCCGTGGACCTAACCACAGCTCCAGGCCTTCTCCCAGAAAAGACTATAGTCCTGACTAAAGAGAGAAGTACGCCATTAAGTTCCATACAGAGACGTCCAGGGCTCAAACTGGCTGTTGACGGTTCAACTCTACCCTTCTGTGCCCTGCGTACAAGCATGAAAGTGCATGCTTAAGACACTGAAGCCGGACGTTTCCTATGGAGAGGATAATGGAACAGATTTAGAATCAATTTAGTATCTCTCTTGAAATCCATTTGGAGGAGTTCCCACTGAGACTTCATATGCCTCACCCTCTCTGCAGCCGCATTTAATAGGATCTGGAAGGAAAAATAAGTAGTAACCCAGGGTAGCCCCTTTGGACCCTCACGTACGCTATTTGGAAATTAAAGCACGCTTATGACAAGCTGGCAGCACACAGGATGTGGCCCGTGGAAAGTGCAGGACGACTCAATATTTAAGAATGCACGGGTAGCAGCCATGAACAGGTGAGGCACACATAACACGTCTGCACACAACAAGCAGATGTGTAACCCTCAAAGTCAGGATGAACCCCTTTGTATGGGAGGAAGTATGGGCAGCGCTAAACGCACTAGAGTTCATTATGCAGTCCCAGGATGCTAGAAACTGATGGGAGAAGCAAAACGCTGGGCTGGGAACAGAAGCAAGAAATGGGATGGTCGGGAGTGAGCCCACTGGCATACTCCCGGCTTTCGCTATGTTCCGATTTAATTTCTTTCGTCTTTTCCAACAAAGTGCAAATATCTTTAGTCCGATTCACTGAAATAGCAACAAAACTTCAGGAACCAATAAATAAAAGATGCTGCCAGGCCAATACTTCTTTGCCTTTTGGACTCAGAGCTTCACAAACATCAGCTTTAAACACGAGGGGCAAATGTTTCTCGACTCAGCATTTGTGTCCCGCGTCCTGCATTTGTGTTCTGTGTCCTTGTACAACCCGCATCGTGCACGCCCACACACGTGCCCCCACGGCAGTTAATAAACTCATTAAGAAACACAGCTGGAAACTCATAAGGGGTTAAAGCTATAAAACGCCTACTCGTTGATGTCTTTTTTTTTTTAAAAAAAAGGTTTCATCCTTCTTCCTTTCCAACAAAGCTTTTGTTTCCACTGACCCCAGCGCACGATCGTTCATTAGGATAATAACATATCATTTGTTTATTTCTTTTAAAATGACACGGTTGTGTTGTTCTCAAAATAAATGCCACCTTGTTTCTAATTAAACATGATGGATTCGGGGTCCTGGTTTGCCATCTGGGCCATATGTCTCAAAACATCCTTTTTCGTGATGATACCAAGAAGTCTCCTGGAGAAGAAACAAAAATAGAGAAAAGAGGTCAGCTTTGCAACACTGGCGCATGCCGGCCCTAAGCCCCAGGCCCTTTTCCACCTAGATGCACAGAGAGACATTTCCCAGCTTTCCCTGTGGTTGGGTGGGGGCAACTGCGTGAGCTCTGGGCAACGGCGCGTGGGCAGAGAGGAGAGGTGTCCCTTCCCGGGTCACCTGCACATTTCCTGACACCCTCTCTCCTCAACTGGCGGCCAGAGGCCGGGGAGCCAGTGAAGGACTCTAAGGCCACAGACTCTGGGGTCACAGCCACAAGATTCGAAGACCTGGGTCCTTGGATGACTCTATGGTACAGAGCCTATACCTGCTGAAACCGACCCTGGATGTGAGGTGGGGGGAAACAGATCACTACCATGTTAGGCCGCTGGGACGGCATGCTTGTTAATTACAGCAATAAACCTACGATGACTAACTCGCTCACCTAAACCTCAAGACTATAATCAATTGAAAAAGGGCTTGTGAAAGCCTTTGTCAAAACTGGACCACATCACAGAAATTCCAAGTATGAGATGACAACTGATCTTATTTCAGGTGACCCGTAGTGGACGGGTAAAGTTTGACATTCATATTTTTTGGCCATAAACGTAAATGACCTCCTCTTCCGAAACTCATTGCTCTCAACTTACAAAAACAAGGCCCCTTACAGGGTTCCCTGTGTAAGGCCCCCTAGAAGACACGCGGTACAACCCCAAGGAGTGCCATTCACAAGCACGACGATGTAAAGAATGTCCCATAGTACAGCAGCCTTTGCCCAATCTTGATTTTATTAACTACTGAAATGACCTTTATTAACTACTTAAATGACCACCTGCAGGGACAAATCATGCCCCCTTGGTAAAGTAAAAGGTCTGAAGGAAGGGGATGTGCACACTTTTTTTCGAGAAAGTTCTACTGGCCAAATTAGTCTGCAACATCGCCAGCACACTCAAAAAAGGAGATGTAAACAGGGTCAGGCTAACAGTGGAATACTGTGTGGCTGTGAAAATGAGAGCTCTATTGTGTATCTATGTAAAATAATGAGACATCCCCAAATCAGAAAACGTGATTATAATACTCTGTGATTTAGTTAATTGATGCCAAATTAGTCAAACTCCTTTCCTATGAAACAGAAGGGGGGAAATGTATAAAGTGAGACAGAAGCAACAAATGTAATAATTAATTTAATCAATAATTATCCATGGATTCCAAAACCGCTAGGTAAATGGTTGCTGGAAAACAAAAAGTTCACCTGGTCTCACAGGTTCCCTCTACAGATTACACACAGAGAGGAAAATGTCCCTTCTCAGTGGAGGGCTCTGGTCACCACCTCCTCATCTAAGTGGCAAAGCTTGCCACCAACAAAGCTGGAAAAGCTGATGTTATGACATCATCTATGTTGGCACGTCGCCAGAAACGACTTCAACCAAATCCAACCATGGGGAAGCAATCAAACAGATTCAGAATGTTAAGACTACCGATCCCGGATTCTTCAAAAAAAAAAAAATCTGTGTTATAAATAACAAACAAAAAAGGGCAGGAAACTGTTCTACATGAAAGACTAAAGGGGCAAAACCACCAGATGCAATGTGTGAAACTTGAAAGAATTCTGGATTGAAATTTGATATGGATTGGATATTGAACGATATATTGAGTCATTGTGAATTTTGTATAATTACAGTTTAGTGGTGACATAAAGTAAGTTCCTAACTCTTAGAAGATGTATGCTCGATTCGTAGCTGCCAGACCTTGGTAGCAATCAAAATGACCTTCGGTAAGCGAATCTGCGCTAAGTGAAAGAAGCCAGTCTGAAAAGGCCACTCTAGGACATTCGGGAAAAGGCAAAACTAGGGAGACAGTAAAGAGAATAGTTGTTGCCTGGATGGGAGGGAGGGAAGGAGGGACGAGGAGACAGAGCACAGAGGATTTTTTGGGCCGAGAAGCCACTCTGTGCGATACTATAATGGCGGATACAGATCATTCTCCGTTAATCAAAACCCACGGAGTGTACCACACCAGGTAAACCAGGGATCTGAGTTCATGTCTCAGTATCAGTTCATCAAAGGCAACAAATATAACAAATGCAAGCTATTAATAAGGGAAATTGAGGGGGCAAGAGAGGGTATTTGGGAACCTTGTGCTTTATGCTCAATTCTTCTATAAACCCAAAATTGCTCTAAAAATTATCTATTAATTAAAGAAAACAAACCCTTGTGGAAGAAAAGCGGTCCCCTGAAAGGAGAGGGGTGCTGGTGCAGAAGGGGAAAACCAGGAATTGCTTTCTGTTCCAGCCATTTAGAGCTCCTTGGCTTCAACTGTGCTCACATGTTAAAGACTTTTCTAGAAGGTATCAAAATGCAGTAAGGTTGAATATGTCCCATCAAACATGCTGTTCTATTACGATGGCCAAGCTGAGTCGGCGTCCTGACTCAGCTCCGGCGGCTGTAACGAACCACCACGGACGCGGCCAGATCAAGGTGCCCGCAAGTTGGATCTCTCCAGAGGCTTCTCTCCTTGGCTTGCAGCCCTCACTTGCCCTTCTCCCCGGGCCCACACATCCTGCTGCCTCTTCCTGTCCCTACAAGTACAGCAGTCTTATCAGATTAGGGCCCCAGCCTGAGTACTTCATTTAATAGTCACGGTGGACTGGGGGGCCTTGAAATATGAATTTGAGGGGGGACACAATTCAGTCCATGACAGTTCTTCCACTGCATTTAAAATCAAAAAGGGGGATGGTAAAAAGGCGAGCAGCATGTGCCTGTAATATGCCACTAAGAGCTGGGGTCGGAGGAGAAACAGGAGGCGGCATGAGCAGCGGGGTTCACGGGGGGGGGGCAGCTAAGGGGCGGGTCTCTGCGGTGGGGGGGCTCCGCTGCTGGCGATCGCCAACTGGCAGACAGCCTCTCGACTGACACCGCTCTTCCGTCCTTTGCCATTTTCTCCTTGAAAGCCTGGCTCGGGCCTTGCCCCCTAGAACAGCTGGCTAACACTGCCCGCACTGGATTATGTCCACGTTCCCTAGTAGACGATGAGCTTCTCGGCTTTGATATTTTTTAGACAGTTTTTGGGCCTTCACCAGGTCGCAGAGAGACACCCCGTAAGATGGTGATGAAGGCAAATCTTACTTTGAAAAACCAGGACTTGTTAGTGTTGGCAAAGCGATGAGGACTCTGCTGTCTCTCTCTCTCTCTCTCCCTCTCTCTCCCTCTCTCTCTCTCTCTCTCTCTCTCTCTCTCTCTCTCTCTCTCACACGCGCGCACACACACACACACACACACACACACACACACACACCTATAAAGCCTGGCCGGGTCGCCTTTCTTCACCCTGGAGCAGTGTGGACGACCTCCCCTTCAAACTCTGTAACACGGGAAAGTCAAGCTGCTCACAACGCTTGTGGGGAAACAGGAGTTCAGAGCAGGCCTGGCGGCGGGCATAGACTGTGCCTCGGCCTCCAACAGTAATTGCAAAAGAGGAAAGCAGAACACCCACCCGGCAGGGGGCACCAGCAAATCCCGCGGAGACCTTAGCAGCCGAATGGGTCCTACTGGACGTAAATCAAGTGTCTGACCGTGTGGCCCCTTTGGGTTGAGAAGGCCAAGTCTGGGCAGCCCACCCAGTAGGCCTGGGGAAAGTGGACTCAACCTCCCTGCCCCCCCCCCCACCACCTCCCGTCCCGCTTTGCCTTTCGAGATCCTCTGGGGGGAAGATCCCAGCCACATGCAGGCTTAGCCACTAGAGGTTCCATGGACTCGGGCTCTCTGGGGACAAAGCCTCCTGTGGTTCCTGGTGCGGTTTCACCATGACCTTGGGGCCCAGGTCCCGAGAAATCCTACAGACGAGGCAGGTCCCAGGACGAGTTGGGGCTCCCGCCGCAAGCAGGGAAGGCACACGGTGACGGAATACATCAAACATGTAAGCTGGCTCAAGCCATGCCTGCCCTGGCGGCCAGCCCGAGGGGATGAAAGGCCCGCAAACAAGGATCCCTTGCCAGCAGTAACGTATCAGCATCTGTGTTTGTTTAAAATATGTAGAGCGAGAGAGAGTGCGATTTTGTTTTCTCACAGAACAGTCGGAGCCAATTTCGGCACCCAGATCTTCACAGCAAAACCTCATGGGGCTGTGTGAGGTGTGAGCGGGCGTTAAGGGCAGAATTTCCTGCCAGAACTGGAAATTCCAATGATAACTGACATTGGGTGATTATTTTAAAGGAAAAGAGAAACTGCTATGCACTTGCGACGCCACGGGCGGTCACAGTGGCAGTTATGCCGGGCGCTGGAAATTCAAGTATGTAAATGCACTGCAGCGTTTTGCAAAGTGGAGTCCCGGGAGCTTGCTAGAAATAGGCATTCGCAGGCCCCTCCTCCACCCGGGGATCAGTGACTGCAGGGGCCTCAGCACTGCGGGTTTAGCCTGGAGCTTTAATCCTCTGTGGGATCCAGAGGCCCACTGAGTACTTTGAAAGATCACCAGCAGAAGTGATCTCTAGCTATATTTGTAGCTTACCGATTGTCCCTCCCCTGTGCAACACGCGCTCTCTCTGCCCCCCCACCCCCCACCCCTGCTGCAGTAGGAGCTGAGGACACCTGTCATGCAGCCTAGGGGTTCTCTGGGTCAGTGTGCACATGCGACCCCTTGCACAGCCAGGACAGTAAGAAGGAAGTGAGGGAAGGAAGCGAGGGTAGGAAGCAAGCGAGGAGGGCTCACTTGGCTGTTCACGGGCACCTAGTCCACGGTCACTGAGCTCCGGAGCGAGTGACCTTCCAGAGCAGTGAGTCTTCATTGCAATGTGGGCCACCCCGTGCACAGCAGGTCTTCGAGTAACATCCTCAGTCTCTACCCACTAAGTGCCAGGAGCATCCCCTCTCTCCAGCGGGGACCCCCACCTTGCTTGAGAACTGCTCAGTGAAACTGGGGCTCCACAGCGTAAATGACATTAGAGAGTCAAGGCCTCGACAAACTCGGGCTGTGAGTGTGTCCTTGGCCCCAGGCCCAGGCTGCCCCAAGGGGGCCAGTCTCTTCCTCTACCCAAGCCTCTGAAGCCGTGGGATTTGGGGTGCACCTCTACGCCCAAAGGATGGCCCCTGGAGCATGGCACCTCTCATGCCATCGTGAGCTTTTGATCTTTGCGACACCAGTTTCCTGGCTCGCGGTAACACAAAAGAAAGGAAAAGTAGTATATCGCCGCAGCAGAGACAATGCCATGGGGCCACCGTATCTCCCAGTTCCTGGGGAACAGCTGTTTTGAAAATGTGGGCTTGTTTTGAACCAATTGCTATATTAAGGAGCGATCTGAGCCTAAGGTGAACTTCACATTTGCTTATGGGTCATGTCATCCATGAGAAATTCCGGGTGAACACAGCAAGCTGCCCCCAGGCACACCCAGGGCCACAAGAATACAGGTGACCCTTGGACACCACGGGTTGGAACCTCATGGGTCCACCTACGCGTAGATTTTTTTTCAAAACATACTGCACAATACCATAAATGATTATCTCTTCCTTATGACTTTCTTAGTCACATTTCCTCTGGCTTCCTGACTGTAGGAATACAGTATATAATACATATTCAGATGGAGTACGTGTTCATCGACTGTGCTATCGGTAAGGCTTTGGTCGACAGCGGGCTACCACTAGTTAGGTTTCGGGTGAGTCAAAAGTTCCCTGTGATCTTTGAGGGCGCCCTTATGACACCTGCTTCTGCAAAAACCTTCAGCACTTCCTCAAGGCGCAGTGATCTATCTCTTGTAGCAGTCACATAGTTCTTAACCATGCAGCGTGCAGAGGCCGTGCCCCAGGTTTGATGAGGTCGGGCCAGGAAGCGTGCGCGCCCTAGTTTTCTCGCAAGCCTGTGCTTTTCACTGCCCGCTCCGCGTGGCACCGGGACATGGAGGCGTGCCCAGATCCCGGGGCAGCAACAGGCGGTCCCTTCTCCCCGAGCCAAGTGCCACCCGGGACACTCACCCACTCCGCGTCACCAGGCACTGCCGGAGCCCCAGCTTCCGGAAGATGTCCACCACCGTCTCCATGGGGGTGTGGTCCGTGACCGTGAACGGGCTGAGGTTGAGGACGCGCCGCAGCTTCAGGGGGTGCGGGCTGTTGGCCGGCAGCTCAGGCGGCTCCTCTGTGAAGTACATGATGGAGTTGCTCACGATGCCCTCCTGCCTCTGTCTGGCGTTCTCTGGAATGGGTGAGTGGGAAGAGTAAGCCACACAGGGGCCCTGCTTAGTTAGCAACTCCCTCCAGCCCACACCCACAGGAACACGGGCTTTCCCTCTGTCTGCACCCCAGAATCCCACAGAGACGGGGTTCAGAGGGCAAATGCCACATTATTAATGAAGGGCTTCAGTCAAACATGTGTGAGACTGGCATCTCTCTGATCGTTCATTGCCAAAGTCTTCACGCGTGGGCCTGAGCAGGGTGATGACTTTGGGAGATTGTACTGCATCCGCACCCCCCACCAGGTTCCGGGGCACCCAGAAGGCCCAGAGCCCTCTACCCTTGCTTTCCTAACACTCCCTCATCATGGGCTCAAGTTGGACATGACAAGAAACCTCACTTAGCTGCCCAATGACCTCAATAAGTTGGGTGGTTTGGTTTTGTTTTTTTACAAACTAACTTTTAACTGGCCCAAATGGCATTATGAATCCTGAAAGGAATAAAACCAATAGGACCATCCCAGGCTCAGAGCCCAGAAATGCAGCTTAATCCCAAATATGACCCTTGGGATCAAAGAAAGAACTCCAGAAAAGCCACAATCCTCCCACCTCCCGGATCGCCTCTCTTAAAAATGGACCATTTTGTGGATTCCTCAAAGAAAGACAGCAAAACTGTTATGGTAACTATTAGGCTCTTTCTATCTGTAGGCAAAGACATGTAAAAGCAAGCCGAAGAAAAGAAGGGTAACAGGAACTCATTAGAAATACAGCTTTATGCAGTACTAGGAACCCAGGCTATTTTAAGTCACATGTGAAATAAATCCATCGGTCTCAAGATATTTCTCCAAGGCGGTTTTCCTTCTGTTGGAATTTTAATCCTTCTTTTGGTTCATGGGAAAAGGTTAGGAAAAATGTACAGTGAGGCTTGCCTTAAAATGGATCTTGGTTTCTCTACTACGTTTCTGGCTGTCTCAAAGACTACTCGTCACTTATATTGTTCTTTGTGGGTCAGGGGAAAGGCAGTCCCATCAAACGGGCTAGGATTCTACCACAGACACCAGAGGGCGCTGACGCACATGTGTTCAAGTGTGGATGTTCCCTGATACACACGCTGTGCATTTCTCCCTCCGTCAGGACACTTCCGGCCCAGAGCACTGAGCTGAGGCGACTAGTGACACATAGCCACGTGTGGCTCGTTCTCGTGGACTAACACTGCTCTCATAGTCCCATGTGACTACAACCCAGCCATTTCAATAATCAGGTCGCCTGGATCAAGGATCAGTCTTCATCAGGACTGGGTCAAGCCACAAACCTCAATCAGGAACTGAAACACCTGATTCACCGAACCCCTCAGAGAACCAATACAACTGAGTAAACGGTCAGTCCATCTGTTGAAACAGATAACCACCTTCTATTTCCTCCACGTCTCCTGATTCTATCAGCAGTTAGTTCGGCGATTCCTTGCTCACCAGGACATTCCCAGTGCCTAGACGATGTCTGGTATACAGTAGGCACACAACAAATATTTGCCAGATGCATGCATGAATTAATCAACAGAGGAATGAGTGAGTGAGTGGTTCTTCTAAATGCCAGCGTCCTCGGTTCTAGAGGCCGAGCGGAGCAGAGCCTATTTCATGTGGGAGACACTGGGAAGGAAAGCCCACGAGCTGTTCACCACCGAAAGGAATCGAAGGCACCAGCCGGGCTCCGAGCCAGAGATGTGAGCCACGTTCCTGGCTACTCCCAGAGTGGCAACTGCAGCTCTCTCAGGAAGGGCTCTGCTAGGCCACTCTGGAACTCTGCTACCAAGACTTATCTGAGCGTTCCAAAAGGAGGGGGCGGGGGTGCGACACACAGGCCAAAAGGTGATGAATGGAAGGACCAACAAGAAACTTTTTGCATCCCTCTGCTAGGGTCAACCACCTACTGGTTGGGACGAGAAATCCTCATTGACCGCCACAATGCCTGCAACACATGATAGCGTATGTGCTCATAGAGGACAGGGACTGGCTCCTGCCCCCCCCGCCCCCTCCCCCAGTCCTCCCAGCGATTAGAACAATGCCAGCACATGGAGAGTGCACACGAAATAGTTCCTGTTGGGAAGCTTAAACCAACCCCAAACCCTGGGGGTGATCCGGGATACAAGAGCAGACCCCAGGGACTCATGGAAGCCAGTGTTAGGAAAGAAACCCCCCAAAACGCCCAATGTTTACACATGCAGAAGGCCCAAAGGCGAAGAAAGAAACGCACCAAATGTTAACCAGGACCCTCTATGCTGTTGAGAAAGCGGGTGCCTTTTTTAAATCTTCCTTTTGCTTCTGATTTCCCCAATATTCTGCAAATATGTATTACTTTTAAAAAATGGGGGTGCCTAGATAGCTCAGTCGGTTAAGTGTCTGCCTTCAACTTAGGTTGTGATCTGCAGGTCCTGGCATCGAGCCCTGCATTGGGCTATCTGCTCAGTGGGCTGTCTGCTTCTCCCTCTCCCTCTGCCTCTCCCCCCTGCTTGTGCTCTCTCTGGCTCTCTCTCTCAAATGAATAAAAAAAGCCTTTAAAACAAACAAACACGGGGTGCCTGGGTGGCTCAGTGGGTTAAAGCCTCTCCTTTTGGCTCAGGTCATGATCTCAGGGTCCCTGAGGGTCTCTCTTTGTCAAATAAATAAATAAAATCTTCTATAGATAAATAAATAAATAAATAATAAAACAAGCAAACGAATAAATAAGAATGTCATAAACTTAATTTTAATTGTTTTAAAGACCAATTAAGCTATTCTTTTTTTAAAAAATCATTTTAAAAACTATTTTATTCATCTATTTGGCAGACAGAGAGAGATCACAAGTAGGCAGAGAGGCAGGCAGAGAGAGAGAAGGAAGCAGGCTCCCCGCTGAGCAGAGAGCCCGATGCAGGCCTCAATCCAGGACCCTGAGATCATGACCTGAGCTAAAGGCAGAGGCTTAACCCACTGAGCCACCCAGGCGCCCCAATTAAGCTATTCTTAATACAAGAAGTTTATTATCTATTCTACCAGAGTGAACACCAGTGGCCACAGCTCCTAAGAAATGAGGTACATTTTACGAGGACCCGCTAATAAGGTACATTCCATTTTCTAGTAGACAATACGATGACCACGCCAAGCACAGAGAGGCTAAATTAGCGTGCTCGTAAAGTAAATTTAGAGCAATGGTTCTCAACGGGGAGCAACACACCCTGACCCTCAGGGGACAGCTGGGACTATCTGGAGCCATATTTGGTTGTCATAACTGGGCGATGGGGGTGCCATAGCACCTGGTGGTCACAGACCAAGGATATTGCTCAACACCCTATGGTGCCCAGGACAGGCCTCATGGGAAAAAATGATCCAGCCCCAAATGTCAATAGTGTTGGGGCGCCTAGGTGGCTCAGTCGTTGAGCATCTGCCTTCGGCTCGGGTCATGATCTTAGAGTCCCAGGATCGAGCCCCGCATCGGGCTCCGTGCTCAGCGGGAAGCCTGCTTCTCCCTCTCTCACTCCCCCTGCTTGTGTTCCCTCTCTCGCTGTGTTTCTCTGTCAAATAAATAAATAACATTTTTTTTAAATGTCAATAGTGTTAAGGCTGAGAAGCTCTACTTGGGAGTCATCACGTTTTTGGAGAGAGAATATACTCTCATCCTGTTCATCAAAAATGCTTCTGTGTAACAGACATCATTAACTAAAATAAAAGGTTAAAATGGAAAACTGAAAGTAACTATAGTGGTGCTCAGTCCAAAGAAGATGTGATCAAAAAAATAATAAAAGGAAAACTATTTAGAAGAACAACCAGATGATTTTAGGATAAGCTACAGTTTCTGGCAGCACGAAGTCCCTTTGTGCATGTGTTCCAAGCCCCAGAAGAAAGCAGGTGACACCGCTGTTCTCCACGGCCGGTGCCAGTCACCAACAGCCCTCCCAGGAAGAAACCGCTTTATCTGACACTTGGTTCAGTTCTGGATGCAGATCCCTCTCTGCAAGTAAGCATCTGCCAGCATGCTGGAACATCATCATTAAATCATCCACCAGACGAAAAAAATGAGGGTCCCCCTTAATTCTTGCCTGTGACTCTAACTTTCCATCCCTTTAATCATCTTTGCGGCTTCCCACTGAGTCCGCTCTGAACCCGTCCTCACCTAATTGCAGAATTCAAGACTAGAAGGGACTAGAAAGGTCTGAGCCCTGCTGAGCGCAGAAAGAGCCTCGTATTTGCAAATAGTACCGAGAGGCAGAGTCTCGTTTACTGGGAATTTGTACATGGGTCACTCGCGGCCCCATGTGTCAGAACATGATGGGGACGGGTGGCGCATTTCCTAGGTGGGGCTTACCACTTCACATGAGCAAGATGGCTGGAAAATAACAAAACATTTTCAGCTTCACATCAGCAGTTGCTACAATTTTTTTTTTAGATTTTATTGACAGAGAGAGAGAGCAGAAGCACGATGAAGGAGCAGAGGGAGAAGCAGGCTCCCCACTGAGCAGGGAGCCTGACACAGAGCTCAATCCCAGGACCCCAAGATCATGACCTGAGCCAAAGGCAGCCGCTTAACTAAGTCACCCAGGCGCCCCACGTGCTACAATTTTAACATGATAAGTAAGAAAACCCCTATTTGCCTCATTTACCGTTCTTATTCAAACCATCTTGGTTCTACCTACCTCTAATCTTTACTCCTAATTCCCCTGAAAATGAAACTGGCATGAGACAGTCACTAGCTAAATTCTATTTCTATATTCACATAAGGCCCCATAATTCCAGAAACACAGGTCCACATTCTTCCGCCAGGGTCCAGGGACTCTTCTATTTCCATAGATCAGGAAAACAGCTTTTCTGATTGCTCAGGGTGAAACACTCCCTGCCTTTCCACAAACCATGTAAACAGCAGCTTCTATACTATTATAGGTCTGATTGAAAGCATAAAGGTATTATTTACACGGCATGTTGCCTCTTCAGACATTCCAAACATCGTTTCCAAGAGCACGCTCCGTCGGCAAGCTTAAATTTCTGCACTAACCGGTTGATGACAATTACTGCTTCCCACTTGATTACAGTAATGGGTTTCAGCAAAATTAGTAAGCTGTCTCTTAGCAGGTGTGCCCGGAGCCACACAACAGGGAATGAATCCAGCGACGTTACTTGAGTTTTTAAATTTCAGCGTTTGCTTAAAAGATTTTCGGGACTGGACCAGACCAATTTTTCAAGGCTGCTGATTACATTATTTTAAAAACAAACCGAACCCTGCTCATACGGCTTAAAACCAACCTTGTTCTTTTTTTTTTTTTTTCCAGCCTCGTTCTTTATGTGGTAATATTTACGCCCCAACGCACCTACCTGTTAAGTGATGGGACCTATAATACAGAGAAGCATCAGGTGTTGCTTTGGGGGGGGTAAATACATTCGAGCAACTTCCTGAATGCGCTGGAAGACGGGATACACGGGAAAGTCACCAAGCGTCCACACGAGTCGTGGACGTGTCAGGAAGCCTGTCTGAAAGTCTGTCTCTGAGAGCAGCTCGCGAGGGACAGTCCGGGCTGTCCCGCCTCCGTCCTTCCCAGCTTCACCTGACAACCCCCTAAAAAGGCAGCAGTGGCAGCGGGCCATCTAGCAGGGGTGGGCTCCGGAGGCCACGTGCAAATGTGGCTGTCACTTTCCAGCCAAGCAGGTCTCTCCCTAGACATCGTTCCTCACGGTGGGACCTGGGGACCGGCAGCAGCGGCAGCACGAACTGGGAGCTCGGGAGAAATGCAGAGTCTCCCCCAGACCCCAAACCTACTGAACTAGAATCTGCATTTTAACGAGATCCCCAGGGAATACGAATAGGCTCGAGAAAGGGTGAGAGGCCCAGCTTAAAGCCCCCTGACCTTGGCAGTCCCCCTAACCTCTTGGGGGATGCAGCGGGGGGAAGGCGGCCACTGCCCTCTTACAGCCTGAGCTTCCCTCTCTCTACTCACTTATTGCGAGAATCAGTTCCCGCCGCTGCGCAAATCCAATGAGACGCTCAGAGTCCCTGGAGACCACCACCGGGAAGCCGTTGTAGTCGGTCTCCTTGATGAGCGTCTCCACATCCTCCACGGTCATGCTGTCCTGGGTGAGCACGGACAGAGGTGGCTCGCCCCGCCGTGGCCGCATGACGTCGGTGGCCAGCGTGCGGTGGGTGAACTCGTCCTTCACGTCCAGGAATGGGTACCCGTTTAAGTGGATATGAGCCTCGTAGATGCCTTCTTTCCCGAAGGCATCAGCCACCCACTTGCTGGTCACGGCCGCCGCCATCAAGGGCACAATGTACTCTAGACCGCCCGTTAGTTCAAACATGATGACCACCAACGACACCGTCATCCGGGTAACTCCACCTGCAACCAAAGACAGGAACTCTGACCTCGGGGGGCCTAAGTCACATCTGCCGGGGGGGGGGGGCTCATCTTCAGTGAGAAGACAACTGGGTTGTCTCTTCACCCCAGACCACATGCCTGGCTGGCTTTTTGGTGAGTGGGCCAGGCAGCTCTCTGACCCAGCAAATGTGGCTCTGCCCCAGAACCCCATAAGCCAGGAAACTGCAGAGATTCTTAGTGGTCATGGACAGGAGAAGGACCCAACTTTGGGTCTCTTGGTATTTAAAAGAACCCATACCAACTCGTACAAGTCTTCCAATGAGCTTAAACTGGAGTTTCTCGACCTCGGCACTAGGAGCAATCCCCGGCCACCACCCACCAGACACCGGCAGCACCGCCCCCCTAGAGGGGACAACCAAAAACGTCTCCTCCGTCGCCCAGTGTTCCTGAGAGGCACAGCTGCCCCTCGCTGAAAACCAGTATTCCGGATGGCGCAGCCGCAGACGGTGGAGACGCCGTCATCGCCCGGGGCCCTGAATGACTGAGTGGAGAAAAGTTCCCAATAACTCACATGACACGAACACGCGTGCACATGCACGCACAGTTGATTCTCATTATTCATGGTAGCTATGATCTACAAAGTTGCCACAAACACTGAATGAGCAAATACTGAATCACTGCCCTGGGGGAAACCAATCAATACAGAACTTTATTTCACGTGTATTTCTGTTTAAAGACACCTTATTTAATACACGTGGATGATTCATGAACATTGAACTCGGAGCCAACAGCTCCGAAGTCCTGTGTGAGAAGACTTCTCTGACACACCTATTTTTCCACAAGATACATCCCCGCCTTCTGGCACTCAGAATCCCCAGACAGACTTTATTTATTATCACTATGGTTGGAGGCCACTTAGAACAACAAAATCATTCACAAAATGCAAATAACATGGCACTAGATAGGCCACGAAAAGGCCACGTGTGTAGCCAATCCGAGCTGAGACAAGAGAGTGGGCCTCCACGCCGCGTTCACCCAGAGCTGGGAACACACATGCTAGACACCTCGCGCTTTCCACTCCTCTTGCACGTGTCCGAGGAGGACAGCAGACGCATCCAGATGTTGATTTCGGGGTCACAAACTTTAGCAAGGAGGCCAATTCCCAAATATGGGTTCTGCGAATAATGAGAACCGACTGCACATTGCGAGCAAGCTATTAGTTCCGGTGTATAAAGCCACCGAGATTCAGGGCCTTGCCTGCGACAGCAACGCGACCTGGCCTGGCCTGAGAAAGCCAACTCGAGGCCACATCCTCCTTCTCACCGGTGCCCTAACCCAGATGGCCCGGCTCCCCGTCCCTTGCGCCCCCGCCCGGAGCCCCCACCCGGACCCCTCGGGGCTGTACCTAGGCAGGCCGCAGCTCCCACCATGGCGTAAAGTCCGGGGGTAACACAGTCTGCTCCGGGCCTGCACCAGTTCCTGAAGACGATCCAGTCGTGGTGATGGTAAGCCAGCTGTTCCACGCCGATTCCCACCATCCTGCCCGCCATGGCTCCCACGGCCATGCTGGGGATGAAGAGGCCTGAGGGGATCTCGGGGGGGCACACAGGGAAGAGAAGTATGAGGGAAGGAGGCCGCAGGCCCGCTTCCCCACTCGCAGTGAGCAGCCCCCTCAACAGGCTTGCATCTTGCTTGTCTTCAGAAGGGCCCAATGCTTCCAAACGGAGGGTCAGCGGTGTGGACAAAGCAGGACAAGTGGCTTCACCCATTTAGTCCTAGCTACTGTGACTTGGACAGACGCAATGTTACACTTTCGCTTCCTCTCCTTCAAAAGTGGGCCTGGTTCTCCCATTGGGGATTCAAGAATGATAAGCCCCCCTGCAAATAACAAAGCGAGCCTCTGCAGCGTGAGATACTCACGGCTTCTCTCTCCCCTTGGGCGTCACTCATACAAGCTTTTAAAATTAAATGTCAAGCCACAGCATGAGAGTGGAAAAGAAAGGCGTGCGACTGTTCCCAGGTCAAGCCAGACAGCTTGACGCGGCTGCCCAGCACCTTCGGAAGCTTTCCACGGGCTCACGGTCGCGTGAGGATACTGTGACCCAACACCTGCCGGACAGGGGCCGTTCCCCCTTCCTAACGACGTACTTTGCAAGAAGTATTCTGAACATTTTTAAGCCTGGGGAAAGGCAGCAAAGAACCAGACCGTGTAAACTAGAAAATTGGGTGGCAGTGTGTTGTGGAAACACGTTTTCATTTCTCTAGCGATCGGACGTGGGCTAGATAACGTCGGGCTTGTGTTTGATCACCCGCTCAAGTCCACAGCTTCTCCGCCTTTTTAAAATGAAACAAATCATGAAAGTCCCACACAGAAAGCAAGAGTGCTGGAACAAGACAGGGGGTCCGCAAAGTTCAAAATGTTCTGCTTTGGCTCCCGGGTGGTCATTGCACAAGCGTGCCTTTTACGAAAATTCCTCAAGCTAGACACAGCTCTGGATGAATGACACACTCCGAGCCTTCACTTCCTCACTTGTAAAATGATTACAATCTAGTTCACAGGCATGCTGTTTATCAAAAGCATTGCTTCTCGGTGATTACAAGGAATGTCAAGTGCCCGGCATGAGACAACAGTCGGTAAAAGCCAGTCCCCCTCTCCCTCCCCATCACCCTTTTCTCCCAGTGAGGAGGGTGCTATCCCCAGAAGGAGACAAACTGCCCCCATACCACCCAGCCCGCCCTTCACTGACCTTCATGCCAAAGGTAAAGATGGTGATGACGATCTTGAAGACCAGCGCCAGGGCTAGCTGCCACATGGCCGTGTAAACGCCGACGCCGGCCGGCCGGTCCGGGATGTCATCCACTGGCCGGGTCATGTTGGGGTCGTTGATGTAATCGCAGAGCTGGGAGGACTCGAGGGCTCCGCAGTCATTGAACAGCTCAGAGATGAGCTCGCTCGTGCTGCGGCGCGTGTAGGGGTTGGGGTAGGCAATGATGGCGGTGATGGCAGTCACCACGATGACCTCCAGCACCGGGTACTTCCCCAGCCTGGTGGTTTTGCGTCTCCTGCACCAGGCGATGTTGCAGCGGATGAAGAGGGTTCCCCATAAGCCGCCGAAGACCCCGAGCAGGATGAAGGGGAAGAGCTCGGCCATGTACCAGGGCGTGTGATACTCCACATAGAAGAGAACGAGGCGGCTGTTCCCAAAGGGATTGATGGATCGCAGCGTGAAGGCTGCCACCAGGGCGGCGAAAAAGGACCTCCACAGGGTCTTCAAGGGGAAGTAGTAACTGACCTGGGACGAACAAGGAGGATGTGAGGCTGGCCGAAGGAACAGCTGCCCTGAGCCCACCAGCCCCTGATCGGTAGAGCCCCAGTGGTGCTTAGTGGGACAGTTGCGCTCAAACCAAAGATGGGCAGTACCTACTTCCTCAGTCTAGGGTTCGTTACCACCAAGAAGCACCAATTAAGATATTTAAAGGAGGGGCGCCTGGGTGGCTCAGTGGCTGGGCATCTGCCTTCGGCTCAGGTCATGATCCTGGAGTCCCAGGATCGAGCCCCGCATTGGGCTTCCTGCTCGGCGGGAAGCCTGCTTCTCCCTCTCTCATTCCCCTCACTTGTTTTCCCTCTCTCGCTGTGTTTCTCTCTGCCGAAAAAATAAAATCTTTTAAAAAAAAAAATCTTAAAAAAAAAATATTTAAAGGACTCCGTGTCTTCAAGTGGAGCACATACTACTCAAGGTCTGTTTGAGCTATTTTGGAAGAAAAATGAAAATAGTTCATTCTAATTCTGTTTATGTCACAAAGACCCACCCAAAAGCAAATACACCTCTGGATTTGAGAGGCGTCTGGGTGGCTCAGTCGTTGAGCGTTTGCCTTCGGCTCAGGTCATGATCCCGGAGAACTGGGATCAGGCCTCACATCGGGCTCCCTGCTCGGCAGGAAGCCTGCTTCTCCCTCTCTCACTCCCCCTGCTTGTGTTCCCTCTCTCGCTGTGTTTCTCTCTGTCAAATACATAAAATAAATAAAATTAAAAAAAACCTCGGGCGCCTGGGTGGCTCATTGGGTTAAAGCCTCTGCCTTTGGCTCAGGTCATGATCTCAGGGTCCTGGGATCGAGGCCTGCGTCAGACTCTCTGCTCATGAGGGAACCTGCTTCCTCCCCTCTCTCTGCCTGCCTCTCTGCCTAATTGTGATCTCTCTCTCTCTCTAATAAATAAATAAAACTTAAAAAAAAACCTCTGGATTTGATTCTACAGAATAAAACAGAATAGGGTCAAAGGTGGGAAAATCTTGGCCCAGCGAATATATTTGTATGGCCCATGGGTTCAGAATGTTTTTTTTTTTTTATGTTTTTAAATGCTGGGAGTCAAAAAGAAATATTTCATGAGCTTTGAGATAGTCAAAAGAAAAGCAATATTTTGTGACACATGAAAATTATATAAAATGCACACTCCAGTGTCCACAAGGAAGTTTTGTTGAAATGCAGCCAACCCACTCATGTGAGTGTTATGTGTGGCAGCTTTCCCGCTACAATGGCAAAGCTGAGAAGTTCCACCCGAGACCAGAAGACCCTCGGAGCCCAGAATATTTACTCTCTGGCCCTTTGCAGAGAACATGTGCTGTCTTCTGGAATAGATCCATTCAGGTCGCCAAAAACAGAAATGCCTCATTAAATTGGTTAGGAGAAAGAGAGACTGCAAATTTCAAAATAATAGTAACTGTAATAATAGTTGTCAATTTTTAAAATAATACTTGAAATATATTTAACAGCGAAAATCGTGGCTTCTTAATGAGCTGCACGAATCTTGTCAATACCCCTTCGAATGCAGTCCTCAAATATTGGAGATGGAGGCCTCCCACTGTGCTAGCCATCCACACGGTCCTCAGCCCCCCCAACTGCGAATTCGCCCCCCCCAACGCACTGCCCCTTCCTACCTCCTCAAGACTGAAGAGCACACCCCCGATTGGAGCCCCAAAGGCCACGGAGACTCCAGCAGCGGCAGCGGCAGAGAGCACCTGCGAAACAAAGGGCTCTGAGTAAGCCCCCAGCCCTGCCACGCAAAGCTGCACATGCACGTGAGCTGGGAAGGGGCTTCCAGAAGAGGCCGTCGCCGCAGACAGGAACGGGGCCTGCTCACCTCGCGCCTCTTGCCCTCGTTCTTGCTGTACTTGGAGAAGAGGCTGCTGAAGAAGTTCCCACAGCAGCAAGCCACGTGCACCAGCGGCCCTTCTTTCCCCAGGCTCAGGCCGGAGGACACCACCAGCACCAGGGTGACAGTCTTGATCAGCAGGGTCCACTTCCCCAAGTAGCCCCTGATGATGAAGCCACTCAAAATGGTCTTTATCTGCAACAGAGGTCGGAGAACGGGGTGGAGTGAACCACTTCAATGCCGCAGCAAGGAAAGGAACTGATTGCCCTGCACTAGACTTGCTCGATCAGACCGAAGAGAACTTACTTTAGTTTGGAGTTTGACTATAATTTTATATTAACAGAATTTGTAATGACATACTATATTCATGGTAACTTAAAACCATTTGACACATAGCGAACCTTAAGAATTTCTAAAGTAGGGTGGTGCCTGGCCGGCTCAGTCGGCTAAGTGTCTGACTCTTGGTTTCCGCTCAGGTCCCGATCTCAGGGTCACCGGATCGGAGCCTTGAGTTGTGCTCCATGCTCGGTACAGAGTCTGCTTAAGACTCTCTCTCTCTCTCTCCCCCTGACCTTCCCCCCACCTCCGCAAACACACTCTGAAATAAATAAAGAAATCTTAAAAAAAAAAAAAGAATTTCTAAAGTAATAAAAGATCACAATGAGGACTGAAGAAGTAACTAATAGGGTCTCATTTTCTTTATGGCACTTAATCCTGTTCATATTACCCTCTGCTGTGTTGAAGAGAAATACATATCTATTGATTTTTAACTGTTAATTTTTGATTATCAAGGGAAGTCCAAGATAAAGAGATGAAAAGCAGGCTAGCTCTGTGACAAAGCAAATGGAACAAAATGTCAACTCAACTATAGGTCAGGGTCGGCGAGCTATGGCCCATGGGCCAAATCCACCCCAGTGACTATTTCTGTGTGACCCACGAACTAAGGGTGCTTTTAATATTTTTAAATGTAATTTATAAACAAGACTACTAGCCTTTTACTGAGAATAGTTGCTAGATTCTGCCTCTCGGCTCACAAAGCCTAAAATAGTGACTCCCTGCCCTTTACTGGAAAAGACCGCTGACCCCTACTGCAGCCAGGAGTTCGGGAGTTTACTGCCCAATTACTGCAACTTTTCTGTATGTTTGAAAATACTCCTAACACGATGTTGGAAAAAGAAGAGGGTCAACATTCTAATAACCCATCTCGAGGGGAGGTAAAAATGATTCACTCCAGGACAACTCCTTCCCTTCTGTCGAATCCCACCCTCTGGGATTGGGAAGGACTCTGACAGTAGACAGAGTGTCTTGCTACATTTTCAGATCTGCTGCATTTTGTAAAGGCCAAACAAAAGCCAAACCATGGCTTTCTTCCTAAAGGTGCAGTTTGCCTTATACTTTTAGAATTCAACTGGGTGCCAGTCTCAGTGATGAATTTCATATGCTGGAGTCCTTTTTACCTAAAACCCCTCTTCTTTGGATACAGAAGTATCACCAATGGGCCTGAAAGGAAGTGAATGTTTACTGTGGGAGCGGGCAATTTACAAGCCTATGATGAGTGAGTCAGCCAATGACATTTGTGGTCAATTTCTGTTTTCCCGGCTGCCTAACACACAATGGGACAAGGTTCTCTCTCGTCAGTGTCAGGATATTTGCGTGTCTTCAAAGTGCCTCCTAGTGGACATTGCTCTGAGGAGAAATCAATGTCTCAAAAAGCTGGTACAGTCCTTCTCACTGGAATCACCTGGAGATGTGATGCGGATGGCCTGAGAGTGCAGCCCATGTGGAGGGCCACTGCTCCATTCCTGGAAAGAGTACTGCTGGTATTCTTGATTTCTCCGTACTTTAGGGGCGGCCCCAAAACGCTCTCAGGCATCATGTCACCCTCAGCAATTTGGGAAGGGTATGAATGGAGGACCTTCACCTCAGGCATCATTGGTAGAGATCTGTTTCTTAATTCGTGGAGAAAGACCAAGCGAGAGAGCATGCAGGAACGCGTTTCCAAAGAACCTAATGAGCTCCTTCCTATAAAGCACGAGTGCGGCCTTCTAGCTAGGCAGCGGGGAGGTATTTCTCAAACTAGCCCCTAACTCATGGCAGATAGACTCGCGGTAGTGAAAGTAGGTCTTTAACTAGGGGTAGTCGGCTTATTTGAGCCCGTGCTCGGGGGGTCTCGGATCTCTCTGTTTAAGAGAGGTTTTATTATGCCTGCCACAGTCCTGCCCTTTTGTGTTGCCTCAGATAAAATTATCCATAATTTTTTATCGGTTAGTTAATGTGGATTTGGACCCTAGAGTACAGTTTGAGAGTATAATACCATTTAGAAGATCACAAGCATCTAAATTACCTGAGCCTCTCCCAGCCATGATATGCAGTGAAATGAACAATGTAATAGGTATTTTCTAATTCGCTATAATGGTTTTATAAAATTGTCATGATTGCATTGGGGACTAAAGAAAGCAAATTCATTCCCAGTAAATGCCAAAACCTAATCACTTGCTTCATATGAATCGATAGACACGGAATCAGGCAGAGCTTTCATGGGGTGGTTTTCTAACTTGCTGGTATTCAAGGTAAAAACCTTCCTGGTAAATAAGTATTTGTGAGAGTTGCTCACTTCTTGTAATGAACTGGAACACTGGTTCAAAGTAAGTTTTAAGAGGACGTGATTTCTTACAGAGTCAGCAGTGGTTCTTTTTTTAAAGATTTTATTTATTTGACAGAGAGAAACACAGACAGAGAGGGAACACAAGCAGGGGGAGTGACAGAGGGAGAAGCAGGCTTCCCGCTGAGCAGGAAGCCCGATGTGGGACTCGATCCCGGGTCTCCAGGATCATGACCTGAGCCTAAAGCAGTTGCTTAACCAACTGAGCCACCCAGGCGCCCCAAGCAGTGGTTCTACCAATAAAGTAAACAGCGACAGAAGAGGGACACCCTTGCCTACCTCTAACTCCCCACATTTAAGAACACTTTTCAGTGTGCTTTACAGAGCGTCAACAAGAGCATGTATTACACAAAATCAATGTTCTCTCAATATGCATTTTGAAATTGTTTCCAAAGGAATGTCCATTCTAGGCAATCAAAATGTTTCGGAAGCAAAGGCTAGGGAGGACGAGCAATTCTGCATGCCACATGACATCGCCTCGAACCAAGAGAGGATTATTTTCCAAATAGCTCAGTGAGCACCTCTGCTAAAATGGGGCGAATGGGCCTGTACCTCAATCTGAGTGACGACAGTTGGCGCAGCTAGTTGGGTTTTGACTAGGAGATTCTTTTTACGCCTTAACCATTTGTTAATGTTTCCTTTTTACTCAGCCCCTTTCTTCCAAGAGCTGGATCCTAAGGTTAGGGATCTCAAGCTGTCCTATAAAACTGAGAATTCTGCTACTACTGAGTCATAATAACCAAAACTGAATTATAAAACCTCCATGGGGATCCTGGAGGAATAATCCTAAAAGATTATTGTGGGGGCGCCCGGGTGGCTCCGTCGGTGAAGCGTCTGCTTTCGGCTCAGGTCATGATCCCGGGGTCCTGGGATCGAGTCCCACGTTGGGCTCCCTGCTCAGCTGGGAGTTGGCTTCTCCCTATCACCCCCACCCCCGCTCCTGTACATTCTCTCTCAAATACATAAAATTTTGAAGAAAAGGGGCACCTAGGTGGCTCAGTTGTTAAGCGTCTGCTTTCACCTCAGGTCATGATCCCAGAGTCCCGGGATCAAGTCCCATATCGGGCTCCCTGCTCAGCGGGAAGCCTGCTTCTCCCTCTCTCACTCCCCCTGCTTGTGTTCCCTCTCTGGCTGTGTTTCTCTCTGTCAAATAAATAAATAAAATCTTTAAAAATGTTTTTAAAGGGGCGCCTGGGTGGCCCAGTTGGTTAAACGACTGCCTTCGGCTCGGGTCATGATCCCGGAGACCCGGGATCGAGTCCCGCCTCGGACTTCCTGCTCGGCGGGAAGCCTGCTTTTCCCTCTCTCACTCCCCCTGCTTGTGTTCCCTCTCTCGCTGTGTTTCTCTCTGTCAAATAAATAAAATCTTAAATATATATATATATTTTTTAAAGAAAACAATTACTGTGAACGCTTTCACAAAATGGGGAAATGAATCCGTTACAGGTGTTATGTGGTTAAAAGTGTATTAATAAAACAAGTGCCCATGCACCCACCAGCAGATTTCAGAGAGAAGAGTGGGCACTTATGAAAGCCCTGTATTGGCTTCCTGGGTGGAAGCTTCCTCTCCCCAGGCCCAATCGCTTCCTGGCCTGCTTTCATACATCTAGCGCACATGGGTGTCCGTGAACAGCGGGTGCTCTAACTGCGGCTGTGTGCACTTCGTATAAGCACAATCATTCTCTACATATTCTTTTGCCACTTTTTTCACCGGCTGCTGCTTTCCGGAGTTTCAAGCACACCAGTGAGTGTGCCTTGCACATCGGTCACCCAGCACGTCACACTCGACTTCGGGTTTAACTCCTTCCGAGTTCAGCTGTCACGAATGGACGCCCGCTTTGGACAAAGACCAACTCCGGGCAGCCCCCCCGCAGACAGAGCTTACGTCCAAGCCCCCCGTCTGTCTACAAAATCACAAGCTGCTCACTTTGGAAAGGCAGTTTGGGTCCGAAAAAGCCTACTGTCGGGCACTGGGGTCGTCGGGTGGGGAGGCCTTAGACACGGTCCGTTCTCCCTGACGCGGGTTTGGCAAACACAAATCTGTTCCGATGTGATTCATGCGTTGGGGAAGAACTAGAGCATAAGGCGAATTTCGCATCTGTTCATGCCCAGTTTCACCTGGGAGAAACACGGAACGCACGTTGGAAAGGACCCTGGCTGAACGAAGCCGGGCAGGGAGGCACAGAACGCACGCAGAGCGGGCCTCCAACGCCACCGGCTCACACATGTGCTAGGTTTTGGGGTTTTTTTTTAAGATTTAATTAATTTATTTGCAGGGAGAGCAAGCAAGCACAAGCCACGGGAGCAGCAAGCAGAGGGAGAAGCTGACTCCCCGCTGAGCGTGCAGTGGGACTCGATCCCATGACCCTGGGATCAGGACGTGATCCGAAAGCAGACACTTAAAGACTGGGCCAGGTCCCTGGGCTACTGTTTTTCTAGGTTTCTATGTCTTTCACATGCATCACTGATGGACGTTTCTCAGGACTGTGCTCCTGCCGCCCTTCGGCCCAGCACGTGGTGGTTTCGCCCGTGTGATGCTGCACCGCCCTGGACCACCGCGGGAACTGAGCGGGCTCACCGACGCGACGGGATGCTGCTGGGGCTTGCTCTTCCGGTTCCCGCAGCAATAGGTTAATGCAAACCAATGAGAACTCAGCCTGGCATGTTATTTCTCTCTCTCCTTCCTGGAACAGGACAACTTTGGGCTTTTACTTTTTGACGATCTTTCAATGACTCCAGCCCTTTCCGAGAACTGCCCGGAACAGCGGCTGTGTCGGCAAGTACCACCACAGAGGATGGGTGCAGGGGAGCAGGGACCAACGTGGGCCTGTCGCCGCCGCCACCGCTAGGGACCCTGTTGAAGCGCCAGCTTGATTACAGTAACACAAGAACTTGTTAAAAAATATATTTATTTTAGGGTGCCTGGGTGGCTCAGAGGGTTAAACCTTTGCCTTGGGCTCAGGTCGTGATCTCAGGGTCCTGGGATCAAGGCCCACATCAGGCTCTCTGCTCAGCAGGGAGTCTGCTTCCTCCTCTCTCTCTGCCGGCCTTTCTGCCTACTTGTGATCTCTCTGTCAAATAAATAAATAAATAAAATCTTTAAATATATATATACACTTGTTTTAGAGAGAGAGAGACAGAATGTGCAAGTCCGCACACGTGTATGCCGAGGGAAGGGGCAGAGGGAGAAGGAGAGAGAGTCCCAAGCACAGTACATACTAAGTTCAGAGCCCCACGCAGGGCTCGATCTCAGGACCCTGAGATCACAACCTGAGCTGAAACCAAGAGTCGGTTGCTTAACCAATTGAGCCCCCTAGACACCCAAATATAAGAACTTTTAAACTTATTTCTGGCTAGAATGTTCACTATCTGGGCTTTGGGGGGAAACTCACTCAATTACCATTATTCTAGCCAGTAGATCCTAGGTTTGAAGTTTAATCTCAAGCATTCCTCTTGACTAATGAGGTCACTTCCCTCACACTTGGGTTACATGAAAGTACTAGACAATGTAAGAACTCTGAACTCACAGGGGTGCACTCCCAGTGCAAAGGCCCTGGATGTGGAACCACGTTTAACTACCCTATCACCAGAAGAGCAGAAGGTGGCGAGGGAGTTTGCTCATTAAGAGAGTTGGCTCATCGGTCAACGTTCTAAGCAACAAACCTCCGTTACTGTGTTTTGTTCACATTACATCATAGGTGCACTGACTAGTTTCTAAAGTGCCACATTCAGGTACATGGTGAATGAACTGACTCCGCAGGCTTTCAGATTTATGCCTGGTTTGCAAAGACAAGAATTTAATCATCTGAGAAGTAAAAAGAGCATAAATCCTGAATACAGAGTATAAAGTGTGAAGCGAGACAGCTGGGTTCAACTTCGAGGGAACCAGCTGTGTGGCCTCAGGCAAATCGCTTAGCCTCTCTGTGCTCCCACTTCCCCAACTATCAAATGAAAAATAGCAGGACTTACCTCACAGGCTCACTGTAAGGACTCAGTGAGTTAACAGATACCAAATGCTCAGGACTGTGCTCGGCACCCAAGTGTTACCTAAGTATTTGCTTTTCTCATTGACCTGGAAGAAAGTTGACCACCACTCACCTCCGGTATACCCGAGCCACAGGCATATGGTGCAAATACGCGCACCAGGGAGACAGCCAAAAAGGCAAACAGCAATGCCCACAGGATGTACATGAGGTAATTCAGGATGTAAGCACTGGCACCCTGAACAACACACACAAAACAAGAAAGAACATGTGAGCCACGGCAGAGCTGAGCGCCGCCCCCACCCGCCCCCCTCCACGGGGACAGCAGGGCCTTCCGTTGCCTTGGCCAGCTGCTCAGCCGATACACACCGACCCAGCCCCAGGGGGCCCTCCGGGAGCTGTTTGCACCTGCCCTCCCCTCTACCCCGGGGGAGATCTCCGCCTGCATGGGTCATCATCAGTCGCGCTGAAGGTCAAGGTTCATCCTCCCATCCTGCGGGCCTCGCTCGGCCTTCCCGCACGCCAGCTCTGTGCTGGGGGCAGCGGCAGATCATATCCCGCTGTGGTCCCGGCCCGGCACCATCGGCAGCCCCTGGGTGCACCGGCGACACGCGGGCCCTGCCCCGGGACTGCCGAGTCAGACACTGAGGGGGGGCCCAGCATGGGCAAACTCGCCAGCACTTTTACAGGGAAAAACACAAGCATCTCCTTCATAATGCACTGAGCCATTTATTCCAAATTGATGAATGAAGAATGCTCTCTGAAACAGACACGCAGTCTGGGGTGGGGACATCTCCCTCGGCCTCAGCTTCATGCCACCATCTGGATTCGTCCAGTGAGGGGTGAAGGAAAGCGAGGTCACTGACAAGTCAGGCCGTGGAGATGGCCACATGTGCACCTATTAAACGCAAAACCACGTTCCAGGAGACCGCTCTGGCCTTTAGGATCACATGTATTCACACCCAATGCGAGAGAAATTGGACTGGGGAATACATTTCACCCACTTAAAACCATATTTTTTCGGACTAAAAATAACTTCTCATTCTTGCTAAAAGTCATTCTTTGAATCAAAGTATAAATCTTAGAAATGGCTGAAAAGATGGACAGCCATATTTCCCCCCCCAAAAAAACATAGTGTAAGTAGGAGACAAGAAATAAAATATGGTGCCCAGCCAATTCTGCCTGCCCACTCCCATCAATCCAAGTAGAGAATTTATTTTGGGAAGTAATGGAGAGCACTGAGAACGTGTGAGATGTCAAGATCCCGGTCTACTTTCGAGATTGGAAGGAATTACTTTTCAATTCCACTGAGGATGAGGTTTAGCAAAATGGCCCAGTGCATTCTATATATCTTCAGCTGTGGTAAGTCCACTGGGCAAAAAAAAAAAAAAAGGAAAAAAAAAAAGCCTGTGGTTGGGGTGAGGGGGAGGAAAAAGGGATAAATCACATCTATCTTCTAGAAATACATCCTCACACTACCCCTCATGTGAATCTCGCCAACCTAGCACTCCCGCCCCACCTGTGTTTCCGATGCCCATCGCCCACGGTCACTGTAATTGCTACTGAATTCAGTTACAAGTGAACCTTTTTCCCCAATGAAGACTTTCGTACAGATGTGAACCAAGGCATTCTGGAAGACAATACTTAAACCACACTGAGATGGCACGTCACACCTGCTAGCATGGCTAGAATCGAACCCAGATAGTCGCAAGTGCTGGCGAGGAGGTGGGCCAATGGAAACCCTCACACACAGCTGGTGGGGTCAGAAAAATGGCGAAATCCCTCTGGAAAACACTCCTCAAAAGGTTTAACACAGAGTCCACTGCAGGACCCAGCGATTCGCCGACTAAGTCGGGACCCAAAAGAGATGAAAAATACGCCCACGCAAAAACCTACATATGAATGTTCAAAACGGAATCATTCCTAACAGCGCAAGAGCGGAAGCGGCCTATGTTCCTCAGCTCCAGAGCAGCTAACCGTGGGCGAGCCGCACAGTGAAATAGGATTCAGCCGCAAAAAGGAGGGGAACGCCAATTTATGCTACAGCATGAATGAACCTGAAAAACGTGATGCTGAGTGAAAGAAGTGGGACACCAGACTCACACACCGTGGGACTCCGCCTGGAGACAGAGAGTGGGGGCTGCTTAGCGCTGGTGGGGTGGGAGGAATGGGGAGTCGTGATGGCAGCACAACTCTGTGATCTTCTAAAAACCAGGACACTGAACATTTTAAATGCACAAGCCATATAGAATGTGAATCATATCTCACTAAAACCAGTGTTGTTTTTTATTAAAAAAAAAAAAGATGACTTTTTTTCGTATCAGAAGATATAAAAGGCAACCCTGTTTCTCCAGCAGTCGGCACACCACTCTCGGGAAGGAAAACAACAAGATTTTTACAAGTATGTCCATATATCGTGCACGTGAATCAGTAAGGAGAGCTTTCCGACTCAGGTTTGCACATCAGAGCTGGAAGAAGCCAAGTGGTGCTGGGACTGAGCCAAGGACACTTATCTGAGCCAACGCTGGAAGGGAGCACGAGCCGACGCTGGAAGGGAGCACGGGCCGACACTGGAAGGGAGCATGGGCCGACGCTGGAAGGGAGCACGGGCAGGCACAGAAGGCCCGACGCTGTTCCAAAGCCAGGACCCTGCCCAGAAACCCACCTCTGACTGATTCACCAGCAGCTCCGACCACTTCTGCCATAGGGGACACTTGTCCCTGTCCTCAAACGTGGTCTCGTTGGAAGTCCAGCAACACTGCTCGTGGCTGTACCAGAAGGCGGACAGGCAGACCCCCTCCTTCAAGTCGGTCATCCAGTCGACGGCAAGATCGATGACCCCTGCCAAGGTGCCTGGAGGAAGCAGCAAGAGCTTGATGAGACAGGAGAACACAGGGCCCGGAGGCCAATGCAGGAGCCCGGTGGCCAGGCAGGCCGTGCGGAGGAGGAAGGGACCTCGCTGTGGAAGGGCCACGGAGAGGTCTCCTGAGCACTTCCGGTGTGGGCGAGGCCGTGCCCAGTCCCTGAGAAACTAGAGGCCACGGACGGTGGTGCTTGAGTGGCTTAAAGCCCGCAGGAGCGACAGACATGCAGGGCTTAAGTCATCACACGCCTCTGGAGCCAAACAGCGTTCAGAATTCATCCCTTCCAAATTCCAGAAACAGGGTACACGGGCCCTATACATGAGGTTACCCCCTCAGCGGCTTCTGGGGCTTGATGCTGGGATCACGCACTATGATATTTCTCAGACAAACCTGACAATCCGGACAAAGGGAGGCATAAGGACCATAACAGCCTCATCATTTAAGTGAGGTTTTGAAACCAAATGGAAACCGAATTTGGAAAATCCCACTTGTTAGAACTTTCTGGATTTTTAAAATCATGGATAAAGGATTGTGGATCTATGTAAGTAGGTAACTACTTTAAAGGTGGGGAGAAGTAAGATAAACTAGAGTGTGCAGTGGGCCACGGGAGGCTACAGTAGGTCTCTTACTAGAATAACCCACCGTTCAGCGTCTTTTATGGAGGCAGGAACACTCTCAGGCTACTAAATTCTCCACCTGCATCCATGCGACTGCATCAGGGTTTACCCTTCCCTGCTCTCCTGTGCCATCAAAAGCTGCCCAATGGGGGGAAAAAAAAAAGCTGCCCACTGTTCTTGGGAGAACGTCTGAATCCTTTGCAGGTGGGAGACTCAAACAGCTGGCCCCTCATACCTTTCCCGCCTGATCTCTTTCCATCACTAACACCCCCATCCTGCCCACACCATGTGCTGGAGCCCACCTGGCTCTCCTTTCTACACCACCTCAATCAGCACTTCTCAGCCCTTCCCAGACCCGGAAACCTCCTCCTATTTATCCTCCAGATTTTCAATATTTACATCACCTCCTCCAGGAAGCCTTTCCCGATTCCCTAAATCTGGGCTAGGTGTACCTCCCAGTCATTCCCCCATCATCATACTTCTCATATCCTAATCACGTGATGTATATGTACGTGTACAGTGTCTAGGCCATAAGGGCAGGGGTGGGGGGGGAGGGATTCTGTTGTGTTTGCATACAAGGTAGGGGTCAGGCCAGATGTCCAGACTCTCTGCTCTAAGTGGCCAAGGGTCACGCGTCTTGTGCACTGTTGTATCAGTGTCAATTACTTGGCAAGAATTTTATATCCATAGGGCAATAAATGAATGAAAATCAGAGAACCCAGGTCTATCCGTTTACTCAAGGGATAATTACTAACCACCGAGTTCCTAGGAGCTAGTCCCCATTCCACGCCCCTGGGATATGGCAGTGAACAAAGCAGATGCAGATCCTTGCCTTCGTGGAACTGCACATCACAGTGGGGGCGGGGATGACACACTGGACAATGTAAGTAAATCAGGAGCTCTGGGAGCAGGAACTTAAGTGCTAGGGAGCAAATGACAGCATGTGACAAGGGGGCAGCCCTGTGGAAAATAGCCTGGCAGTCCCTCAGTTAACCACACAGCTGCCCTCTGACCCAACAATTCCACTCCAAGGCGTGCACCCAAGAGACGTGAAAAATTACGTCTGTGCGAAGACTGGCACGCGAAGGCTCACAGCAGCACTATACACAGTAGTGTATGGCCCATACTGCTGGATGGACAATCAGATGTGGTCTAGCCACACAACGGAATAGTATTTGGCAATGAAAAAGGACAGAGCACTGATGCCTGCTCCGGGACAAAGCCTGGAAACAAGACGCCGAGTGGAGAAGCTAATCACAAGACTACGTACTATAGGATTCCACTTCCACGAAATGTCCAGAACAGGCAAATATGTAGAGACACGAGTTAGGTTAGCGGCTTCCTGGGGCTGGGAGGCGGCTGAGGGCAGCGGGGCTTGACAGTTAATGGGCAGGGAGGTCCTTTGGGGACAGTGAGAATGCTCTAAAATGGACTACAGTGATGGTTTTACAACTCTGAACACACTAGAAAGCGCTGCATTGTACACATTGATGAGATGAACTGTATGCAGTGTGAACTGTATCGGAATAAAGTTTTCTCCCTGCCTCCCTCCCTCTCTCTCTCAACACGCACACGCACACGCACACGCACTGGGGTGAGAGGGGGAGAGATGACTTTTAAGAAAAAGCGTTAGAAGGCGTTTGAACAAAGACCTGAAGAAGGCGAGGGAAGGGTCCTGTAGCTAGCCAAGGCCGGACCCAGTGATCCTCCGGGGATTTCCGTTGCCACCACTTCATTCCCCTCCAACTCGGCCTGACAGCGCTGCGTGCCCTCGTTTCGTGGGGCAACAGCGACATCCAGTGGAGACTCCCGACAAGCGCCCGCGGAGGAACCACCGCTTGGGCTGCTCCATCATGGGAGTCAAGATACTATGTCCAGGGTGCAGCTGAGGAGGGAGGATTGGCCAGGCAGCGGGACCCATGAGTCCTCCCCACTGTCAGAACAACTGGGGAAGAGAAAAGCGAAGGGGACACAATTTGCTGGCTTCCCCTCGGCACACTGTAGCCACCTGCACTGTCAGCGTCCTCCCCTTCTCGCCTTCCTCCTGCATCCGTCTGCGGGGTGTGCACAGAGCGCCCTTCGGCGGGGATGCTCCATCCTGGCCACACATTAGGGTCACGGATGGGGGCTGGGAGAAAGGAGGGGGGCTTTCCCCCATGCTAGGGCACCATCTCTAGGGATACTCTTGACTTGAAGCCCAGGCAGCAAAATTTTTTGTTTTCATTCCCTGCGGGATTCTTCCAGAAAGGACTGGCAAAAATTGGGCTGACAGGGAGATCAACTGGTCAATATCCGATTTGTTAAAGAGAGCCCAAACGGGCTCTCGCGTGAGACAGTAAATCCAAGCTCTGCTGTCCGCTCTGGCGAGATGCTAGAGCATCTATTCTGGGTTTCTTCATTTCCTCTATTTCTCCTGCCTAGAAGCCAAGAATAATGATACAGTACGCAGTTTCATAAATCTCTTCTAAATAAAGACATCAAAATTCACAGCAAATTCCTGCCCTGCCCACTTTCGGAGGTGTTCGTGGAAGCACTCAAGCTGGTGGCCAAAGAGCTGATAAATAATGAAATCTGATTCCCTGTGAACACTGCTGCCGGTCTATACCGGGGCTGCCCCTGGAAGGGAAGGCTAAAATTGGGGAAATCGGGAACAGGATCTCCCTGTGGCACTCCCCTTGGCTCTCCAGAATCTCAGAAATCAATATCCTCCCAAATCACACAGTTTGCATCTATGCCCCATTCGTATTCTTGCTTAGAGCATTTACTATATTCTGCCTTCATGACAGTCATCTGCTGATCAATCCCATAACCATAACTACTATTACAGGTAGGTGATTTTTATTAAGGGAATTGCTTTTAGTGTGCTTGGATTTTTTTTTAAGATTTTTTTTAATTGTGTTGTTAGTCACCATAAAATACATCATAAGTTTTTAATACAGTGTTCCATTCTTAGACATTAACCTCAGAGCCTCCTAAAAGGAAATAGGTCTCGGGAAAGAGTTTCCATGGAGAGCTGGTACACTGGCTATTAAAAGGGCAGGTTTCCCCTCCAGATACGCCTACCATTCACTGTGGAAACATCGAATGCTTGCAAGCATGGTGCTGGGAATAGAAAAATGAAGGGCTCGGAGTCCCAAACGGTCAGCGCATCGCACAGGCTGGAGGTACTTGCCCCGGGCCTCCCTCAGACCTGGTGGCTGTCTCGAGTATATTCTGAGCATCCTCGGGTGCGTGCCATTCCCACCAGAGCCTGCCAGTGTTAGTAAAGGTCACTCTCACACGCCGCTTTATTATTCGAGATCGCAGCTTGCCCATGCCTTGTGGTCCTGCCTTATTGATGATACATTTTATGTTACAGGTATGGTCGTGTGTTTTGCTCTGAGTTATTTCAAGTAATAGATCCCTTGCACGGGGTAAAAGAGCACCCGTCCGTTTCCAGAACACCAGCCCGAACCGGAGCAGCTGGGCCTCTGGGCCCGGCCCCTGGAGCTCCGGCCCGGGGGGTCCCGTGCGCCCCCCTCCCCACGCCCCACCAACGTACCCGCCAGCAGGCCAATGAGCAGCATCACCACCCAGCCTGACCAGGCATCCAGCAAACTCTTGATGAACTCCCATATGGACTCCTTGCTTTTGCTGGTTATCTAGAAACAGAAGGACATGGTAGTTGATTCCAGACATGTTTTCCGATTCACACCTAAGGGACTAAATTGCCACTTTCGTCCTCCTTCCCTGCTACCTGGCGCAGTGACAAAATGGGCTTTTGGGTTCTGGCAGAGCTGTAGAGATGTCATCGTAGCAGCCAGAGACTTAGGAGTCCCCCCCCAAATTCACTTCATTACGAAAACTTCCTAAGTGTGATTTGAACTCTGATGATTTAGAAGCCGTTTTGAAGGGAGACCGCGATTTGTTGTCGCCATTTCAAGTGAGAATTATCACTTTCACCGTCCCCTGATGGTCTGCTCACAAAAGAAGCTCCTCAACCCAAGACTTCGTTGCCTTCTTTTGTTTTCAAGGTCAAATGTTAACAGCAAGAACCCGAACTGGCTCGCATGGGTCACCTTCGCCAGGCGGATGAAGGCGTCTGAGCACCTGGGAGGAGCGCCCCTCTCCCTCCCGCCCTTGCTCGGAGACGCCCTTCCTCTGACGGCCCCTTAGAACATTTTCTGGAAAGATTTTCGGCTCTGCGGGTCAGCCGGCCTCTGTCACGACTCCTCGCTCTGGTGCGGGCCCGACAGAGCCCTGGGGAGTGGGCCTGTGAGTGGGTGCGGCCGTGTTCCTGGGAAACCTTCCTGACCGGAGCAGATGCCTAGCTGGAGCAGGCCCAAGGGCCAGCGTCCAACCACCTGGTTCCAGGCCGCAGGCTGCCCCCTCTGCCATGTTCCCTGACACAGGAGCCCGGAGGCTGGCCCGGAGGACTCCCCCTCACTCACTCCACTTTGCTGGTTCCCCTCCCTCACCTCTCCTGCCTCTCCCAGGCGTCTGTCCCAGGCGCCCCGCTGACCTCCCGTGGCACCTGCTAGATCTCGGCAGGGCCCGCAGCTCCAACCACCTCCTTACCTCGCCCTCGAGACACCCAGGCCACCTTGGCCACTGATAGAGCTTCAGCACCCACTCACAGGCCGGGCCCCCCTCCCTCGGCACAGCAGCCCTGACTTTACCCTTGAACTACAGACTTCTCGCCACCTGCCGACGACCCTCAGCTGCAGGCTGGGTAAATAGCTCAAACTCGCAGTGGCCGACACAGAACTCATCGGCTTCCCCCTCAGATCTCCTGCTTCCCTTTCCTTCCTTCTTGCCAACAAGGGCATCACCTCGTTCTAACCGTGGCCAGGGCCTCATCCTGGACTCCACTCCCTGCCTATCCCCAATAAGCGCCCCCCAAATCCTATCAAGGGCTCCTCTGAATAACTCTTGACCCTGAGCCCCTCTCCATGTGCACTTCACTGCCTTTGGTCAGACCTTCCTCCTTTTCTCCTGAACAGACTTCCAAACTTCCTGTCTCTCCCTCTGCGGTGTGTCTTTTTTGTATTCCATGACCCCCAAACACGGCTCCGTGGCCTACCTCGTCATTCCTGGCGCAGCCCGCCGCCACGTCCTCCCCTTCTGTGGGCCCTCCCCCAGGCCGCAGAGCTCCAGAACCATCTATGGGGCTGTGTTCTCTCGTGCCTCTGTGACTTAAAAAAGGGTCCCTCCTGATTTTAGAATATATTTCCCTTTCTCCACATAGCAAACTCCTAGTCAACCTTCAAGGCCCACTGAAATGTCACCATCTCTAAAAAACCCTTCCCTACCCGTCGCTCCTGAATGATCCCACAGCACTGATACCCAACTTCATGGTGGCCACTAAAAGACAGATCGCCGACTAGCTGCCAGGGCTGGGATCCATGCTTTCATCCACACGGGACTCACTCAGTGTGCAAATAGTGACCTCCCGCCTCGTAGAGAAAGCAGGGTCTAGAAATGGCACCCCAAAGGTCACCCAGCCTAAAGGCGTCCAGGACGGGATGTGCCTGATGTGTCTGGTCCCAAAGTCCCCCCATCACCCTCCACGCCATAGCTCTGTATACCACAGCCTCCCCCCCAAAGCGGGTCATCTCATGATTGCCTGCCCACGTCTCTGCCGCTCTCCAGCCCTTCTCCTCTTCAGAGCTCGCCCAGCATGTGACATGTGGCCCAAGCTTGTACCTCAGCAACGGTCCCGCGAAAGCACAGGGCAGCCACTTAAAGGGAGCCCCTGTGACATACCTTTATGAATGGCACCTACCTTTCTGTGTCTGTCAGTGTCCCGGGACTTCTCCCGTAGCCAGTCGATGGTGTGGAAGTCTTCATACGTCCCCACATCAGGGAATGGCTCGTCGAGGAAATCCATCAGGTTTCCAGAACCGCTCATCGCTCCCGCATTGACCATGCTAGTTACACCTGGGAGAGAAAGCCTGGGATGAAAACCGTCAGTCGGGACGTCCGCAGAGACATGGCAGAACAAGGCACATGCGGTGTTTTCGTCCCCAAGAATCGCTTCCCCGCGGGCACCTGTGCGGTAATGAATTCTAGATACAGCCCGTCTCGGTCCCTTCAGGCTGCTGTAACAGGGGACCGTAGACGAGGCAGCTTAGAAACAGAAATGTATTTCTCACAGTCCTGGAGGCTCGAAGTCCAAGATCAAGGCGCTGCACGGTCGGTGTCCAGTGAAGACGCTCACCCTGGTTCAGAGGCAGCGAACTTACCGTCGCGTCTTCACGAGCTGGAAACAACAGGGGAGCTCTCCGGGGTCTCTTTTATAAGGACACCAAGCCCGCTGATGGGGTCTCAGCTCTCCCGGCCTGATCAAGGCCCAAGGGCTGCGCCTCCTAACACCATCCCGCTGAGGGTCAGGTTCCAGCACGTGAATTTAGGGGGAGACACCAACCTAGCACAGTCCAGTTTTGTCATCTGCAGCCATTCTGCTCTATAAAATCACCATGAGCACCAAATTAACGACTGCTGAAGCAACGCCCCTAAGTGATATGCAGGGCCGGGTTCCTACCAGTCTCTGGCCGCGTTTGTGTAAACCCGCCAATATACAAGCCCACTGTTCGTGCTTCTGTTTTAAGCCATCTTCTTGAATATATACACCACTGATTCATTAACACTGAAGGCACGGCCGCCTGGCTGCAACTCACGCCCGAATGAAGCCGATCTGCCCGACGGCTTCTCTCTACCAGGCCCGCCGCCGCCTTCCTGCGCCCAGAGACTCCAGAGGCACGCCAGCCCTGCCTTCAGGCCCACGACGAATCGCAAATTACCAATAAAAAAAAAAGAGCATGGAAATGTGAAAAACACGACACTGAACAGTCCCTACAAAGACACTTGCTTGCAGTCGGGGAGCATTTTCGTGGGGAGGCCAATGCACAAATACAGAACCGCAAAGTATGAAGTTCGACCACACACGTTTCTGAAAAACCTCAAGTTCCACCAATAGCAAGGCGTCAAAACGAGAGGGCTGGGGGGGCACAGAGGGTCAAGGCATGCCTCTGCCAATCCAATCACTGCACCGGACGCCGCGATCAGTCCTCCTGTGAGATAAAGTGCCACTCGGGCAGGCAGCCTCCGTGTCCGCACCACGGATATTCAAAATGCACATCAAGAGCAGACTGCAATGCTGGCCAGGCATTAACTCACTGGTGGAAGCGAAGGCAATGCGCAGAGGGCAGTGGCCCTGTATAGGGGGTGCGGGGCAGAGGCGGGGGGGGGGCCCGGAGGTGGACAAAGCGAGAGGACAGCCCAGCACACGACCCATGCTATGGTCTGAATGTGTGTGTGCCCCAGAAATTCGTATGTTGAAATCCCAGCAGCCCCCCACTATGTGACGGTGTTAGGAAGTGGGGCCTTGGGGAGGTGACAAGGTCCCAGAAGATGAAGCCCTTATAAAAGAGACCCCGGAGAGCTCCCTCACCCCTCCCATCATGTGAGGACACAATGAGAGAAGTCTACAGTGGAGAAGAGGGCCCTCATCCAATCGTGCTGCCCCCGCCCCCCAATGTCAGACTTCTAGCCTCCAGAACCCTGAGAAAGGAATGTATCATGTGTAGAAAGCCCCCAGGCCGTGGGATTTGATCAGAGCAGCGCCAAGGGGCGAAGACAAGCCAAGAGCCCCACCTGGCTATGGGCGCTCACTTTTCATTTTTCTTAAAATAAAGGGCTCCCGCTGCCAGGACAGTAGCCAAGCTGAGAGTTTCTCCTTTTCCTGCCTAAGATAACAATTCCACTCCCACTCTCCTGGCTCCCTGGGTCTGGAAAACAACCGCAAATAAACCAAGACATCTTCCACCTTATACCACCATTAGAGCCTGATTTACAGATCACAAAGGAGCTAATTTGAGACACAAAAAATGCTTTGCAGCAGGACCCATGCTCCCCACCAGTGAGAAGAAAAAAAAGAATACACTCTCACAAAGACAAGAGGTTGGAATAAGCACTAAATAAAAATTACTTTGGCGAAGATCATGGAAATGTGAATTAGAGGACGAAGGCCACAACAGGAGTAGATGGTTAAAGACGTGAAGGGCGGTTATAAAAATATTTGAGCACAGCCTATGCTCATTGACTCAACCACAACCTGATGAAACTGCATTTTAATCAAATTGAAAAGTCGCTATGGGCAAAGCGGGGTAATCACCTTACAAGCAATAAAGTGGCAATAGTGAGTGATTTATTGACCGTCTGTGCAACTGGGCTGTTTAAAACTTTAAAAGTCCGAGGTTTGAACCATGCCAAGCTGAAAACTATACCCGCTGAGGAGTACCCAGGGAAGAATCATGTTGCATAAGTCAGTAGCAACCAATAATAAAAGGGAAGGAGTAAAATTAGAAAGCAAAGACTTTGTTCTCATTTCCACAAAAACAAGACGGTAATAGCTTTGTATTATGTGTGGCACAGGAAATCTCTGATAGGAAAAATAAGGCAGCTGACTGTTGACCCACAATGGGGAGCCCTCGTGAGGAAAAACCAACGTAGAACAGCAGAGACTTGGACATTCTATGAAAAGGGAGTTCAAGTTACCTGAAATTTAACCAAATCTCTAGTCAAGCAACAACTCCAGGCAATAATAACGGTTGAATCAAAAAGTCACTCTCGAGAATAGTCAACATCTTTACATTTTGACAGAGCATGTCATGGTGGTGGCAATTAGACACATAACTGGTAAAGGAAAATAAACAAGATCTAATTTGTATATCTAATCGGGGGCTTCCCTGGGAGCCCAGAAGGAGGTGCTGAGGTCACTTCTGACGCTGGGATTAAGAAAGACAGAAGGGTCAGGGAGAAGTGTAAGGAGAGGGCATCCAGGTTAGAAAAATGAAAACAATTCTATCTGGAATCCATTTGGGAGACATGGATGGATAAGGAATGAGAATGCAGCCCAACACTGGAGCAACAAGGAGGGAACTCCAAGGACTTGCTGACTGAGAAATAAACTTAACCTATATAAGTTACGGTACAAGGAAACTTAACCTGTATTTATTATGGTACAAGGAAAAAGGGGCGCCTGCATGGCTCAGTCGTTAAGTGTCTGCCTTTGGCTTGGGTCATGATCCTAAAGTCCTGGAATTGAGCCCCATGTTGGGCTCCCTGCTCGGCGGGAAGCCTGCCTCTCCCTCTCTCACTCCCCCTGCTTGTGTTCCCTCTCTCGCTGTTTCTCGCTGTCAAATAAAAATAAAACATCTTAAAAAAAATGGTACAAGGAAAAACCCCAAATGGATACAAATAGTCATTTGTACCTTAGCAAGGAGCCTGGGTTTTTATTTCTTCTCTCCAATGAGAGCACTTTTTAAAAATATTTTATTTATTTATTTATCTGACAGAGAGAGAGATCACAAGTAGGCAGAGAGGCAGGCAGAGAGAGAGGAGGAAGCGGGCTCCCTGCTGAGCAGAGAGCCCGACGCGGGCCTCGATCCCAGGACCCTCAGATCATGACCTGAGCCGAAGGCAGAGGCTTTAACCCACTGAGCCACCCAGGCGCCCGAGAGCACTTCTGAGGACAGATGGCACCCACACTTAAGGCCTCAAGGGCTTGGTTTCAGGAAGGACAACATCCTAGAACCTGGATCTGAGATTCCCTACTTGGTCTGGATCAGCAAACTGCAGCTGGTGGCCCAAACCTGATCTGCTGCCTGGTTTTGTGAATCAAGTTTTAGTGGAACACCAACCATGCCCAGGCATTTATATATCATCTATGGCTGCTTTCATGTTATAAGAGCAGAGCTGGGGAGTTGTAACAAAGACTCTATGGCCCACAAAGCCTGAAATGTTTACTATTTTGACCACTGATGGAAAACATTTGCTGATCCCTGATCCATGCAATGGGTTGATTGCCAAAATGGACGTATTCTCCACCCCTCCCTGGGCTACCACAGTTTTGATGGGACTTCCCAGGTCCTCCTCATTAAGAGGTGCAATCTATTTCTCTACTGACTGCATCTGGACCGGCCTGTGACACGTAGCAGAAGGGATGTGTGAAGCATGTGTGCAGAAGCGTGCATGTGTGAGTCTAGATCCCAAGAGGTGGCCCAGACTCTGCTGTTTTGGGGGGGTGTTTGTTTGTTTGCTTGTTGGGCCTCTGCCTCCGCCAGGAGAATAAGGCTAGGCTAGAATGCTGGAAGGAACCGAGCTGGGTCAGGTCAGCTGAGGCCATCTGAGATCACCTAGGTCGCCAAGCACAGGCTTCTGAGTGAGCCCAGCCAAGACCAGGAGAGTTTGGCCCCATCAAATCACCCAGTCCACCCACAGACTGTGAGAAAAATAATTGGTTGCTTCAAGCCATTGGGTTTTTTGAAGGGGTTGTCATGTAACAGTGTTTAAGAGTGTTACTTGGACTCCGGAGGGAGAGGGGTCACGAAGCCTGGTAAGTTACTTGCAGCATCACCGATGGACTTCCGGGGAGGACGGGAATGCCGGATAGAGGATAAAACTGTCAACAGAGATGGGATGGATTCAAATCCAACCATGTTTATCTACAAAGGGACTTTGGGAGGCACACAGGGCACCTAGATCTTTTATCCAACCCCTTTAGGCGACAAAATATCTACAGGTTTGGTCTTGTATGACGACTCCAAGGGGCTGGGGTCCAAGTGTTCACCAGCAGATGAAAACAACAGACCATGTCCAGTAAAACTCATTTCACCCAGGGCCCGATGAACACGGCATGGGAACAGGGACCTGTACCACTTAAAGGGAATCTGGACTTCGCATCGTTGGATATTGGCAACAACAAAATGGTTTCTAGAAGATGAACGAAAGTGGGAAATCACCCAGATCAAGATAAAGAAGGACAGGTTCTTTTTTTTTTTTAAGATTTTATTTATTTATTTGAGAGAGAGATCACCAGTAGGCAGAGAGGCAGGCAGGGACAGAGGAGGAAGCAGGCTCCCTGCCGATCAGACAGCCCGACGCGAGCCTCGATCCCAGGACCCTGAGATCATGATCTGAGCCGAAGGCAGAAGCTTTAACCCACTGAGCCACCCAGGCGCCCCAGAAGGACAGGTTCTAAGCATGATCAAGGCCACTCCGAACACAGAGCTCCCCAAGCCAGGCTAGTGAGAATCGTCCGCATGTCACGCAGAAACCCGTCCGTCTGAGTGCACTGTGTCCTCTCCCCCTCCAGAATTCTGTTCTGTTTTGCGCTTTCGGTGCCATGTGCATTCATTTCCCCAGAGAGAGCTGGGGGCTTCCTCCCTGGCAATCAAAAGCATTCTCTTTTTTTCTCATGTTTTTAAATGGTTGGCCGGTGGACATAAACCTCAACATTTTCTTTATCTGCCCGTTGGCTGGTGGGCATTTAGGTGGCCTGCTTGTCTCTGTCCTTCTCCCACTGGATCACGATGCTTCTGCCACTCAGTAAGGGGCACAGGCCTGCGGGGAGCTCTGGGACCTCGGACGGGGGTCTGGGAGGTAGCAGCTGCCCAGTAACATGTGCGGAATAAAGCAAGGCCTGGCACCCCGCAGCCCGCAGGCCAAATACAGCCCACTGCCTGTTTTTGTAAAATCAAGTGTTAGGGGCACATGGCCACACTCCTTCGTTTGCGCCTCGGCTAGGGCTGCCTGGCGTTCCCACGGCCCGGGGGAGTGACGGCGACACGGCCTGGAAGGCCCACAGTGCAGGGAATATTGCCCAAACAGCCCCTCACGGGACATGCGAGCTAAGCCCTGAGTGGCAGCTAAGTTCCCACAAGGGGACGGGCAGGGGAGGGGTCCGGACAGGAGCAGTCTCTACCACACCCGCACTGCCCGCAGACCTCCCCGCACTCACCCCTCCGCGGCCGGCCTTCACCACGGACTCAAGGCTCTGCAGTCTTTTCATCTGAGCCCAGATTTTCTGCTCCAGCTGCCCAGGCCATCTGGGCATTAGCTGCTAGACAAGGTAGCAAAGAAGACAACGTGATCTGATCTTGGGGAGGAACACTGGCAGAAAAGCTGCCAGGCTCTGAGGGCACCTGGCCACTGGCGGGCTGAGAGGGGAGGCGACGGGTGGAGGGTGGTGGGAAAGCACCCCGACGCCCATCCACAGGAGAGCACACAAATACGCGGGCTGTCAGCCCACAGCGGAATACTGCGGGAGCGGAGATGGCCGAGCGCACCGCGGGCCGAACTCAGCGCGCTGCCCGCTTCTGCAGGACGCGTGAGCCAAGGACGTCAGACAAAAGCTGGAAATAAAAGGTTCCACTTAAAGTTCGCCAACAGGGTATGCAGAGTGCTTTCCTTTAGGCGTGGGACAGGGCCTGGAAGGGGCCACACAGGGCTTCTGGGGACCAGTCGCATTCTGTTCCTTGATCTGGGTGCAGGCTGTGTAGGTGAGTTCCCTTGGCGAAAATTCAGGGAGGGCCATGCTTGAGATGTTTCCATTTTTAGGAGATAGATATTTACATGCACAAAAAGCTCAGCTAAGAAAAGGGATTTCAGTATGGCAGCACCTCAAAAGGTTAAACACGGAGTTTCTTTTTTCTTTTTTTAAGATTTAATTTATTTCTTTATTTGACTGAGAGAAACACAGCTGGAGAGGGAACACAAGCAGCAGGAGGAGTGAGAGAGGGAGAAGCAGGCCTCCCGCCAAGCAGGGAGCCCGATGCAGGACTCCTTCCCAGGACCCCAGGACCATGACCTGAGCTGAAGGCAGCCCATCAACAGCTGAGCCCCCCAGGGGCCCCAAGCCATGGTTTTTTTAAAGGTTTTATTTATTTATTTGCCAGAGAGATCACAAGTAGGCAGAGAGGCAGGCAGAGAGAGAGGAGGAAGGCCTGTGGGCGAGGCTGGCCCCTGGCTAATGTCTGGGAACGTGGATTTCAAGAGAGTTCCCACCAGTCCCAAAACTGATGACAACGGCTCTCTGTGCCTACACCAGTTGTTCAAATAATGTGATTTATGCTGAACTCCTGCTTTCCTTTCTAAGACGCTGAAACTTTGATAATGAGCTAGACAGAGGGTGCCTACAGGCCCCACCTCCAATTAAACTCCCGCGTCCTGAGACTAACGAGCTTCCCTTTTCCCTTTGCTGACTGTGCTCTATGTTCCTTATTATAAGAAATCATAGCCGGGAAAACAACTGTATGCTGTCCTGTGAGTACTCCTAGTTGAACCCAGAGATGATCTTGGGGACCCGGGACACAGCAAGCTCCGCTTCCTAGAGTTTCCAAAGCGCAGCGTTAGCCTCCACTCACCTAGTGACGGCCGCCTTCTTTTCCCGGTCACACCTCCCAAGCCCCTCCCACGAGACCCGGCCCCTCCCACAAAGCTCCCTGCCCCGGGAGCCTTGTCTGGGGCCTAGTCTGAGAAAATCCACATGAAGGCAGTATGGCATTTCCTACTTCATAACCAGCGAGTGACAAGGTTTTTAGCGCTCTGTAACAAACGGGCAAAACCTTCACGACCTGGGGCTCAGGGAAGAATTCTCAGCAATGACACCAAAAGTCTGATCCATAAAAGAAAAAGTGGATAAATCATACCCATAGGCAAAGCCAAGCTTCCCCTCCATGTAAGAATTCAGGAAAACTCCCGGATGCGCACAGTGGATTGCAATGTATGAACAGTCCACCAGAAAGGGGTCCAGGCTGTGCTGCTGCCGCTAGCAATTCTCGGACACGGTGAGCATCAGAAGGGCCTGTTGTACGCTCCTCCACAGAACACTGGGGACCCATCACTGCCTAGACCAGAGATACAAGACCGGAGATACACAAATTCCACCGTGTGTCAGCATGACCAGCGGGGCTGGCCAGGGCCCAACCCCCCCACCCTCCCCTCTTCCCCGAATTTCAGCTTCAGCAGCTCTAGGGTGGGGCCCAGGGATCTGCATTTCTTTTTTTAAATTTTATTTATTTATTTGACACAGAGAGAGAGATCACAGGTAGGCAGAGAGGCAGGCAGAGAGAGAGGGGGAAGCCGACTCCCTACTGAGCAGAGCCCCCGATGTAGGGCTTGATCCCAGGACCCTGAGACCATGACCTGAGCTGAAGGCAGAGGCTTAACCCTCTGAGCCACCCAGGCGGCCCGGGATCTGCATTTCTAACAAGCTCCCAAGGAGGCTGACTGATGCGGCTGGCCCATGGATTGTACTTGGAGAACCACGGGTCCCTTAACCCTTTATCCCCTCCTACTCCCCAATCTCCTACAAGCCCTGCATGCTTCCCATTGTGTTTTAATCACTAATATTTATAGTATCAATCTTCTTTATCATTTGCATTTTGGAACTGGAATAATTCCTTACAAGCTTGCTTCCTCCCACGTCGGACTGTGAGTTCCTGGATGTCAGAGGCTTGTGGCTCACCCTTATTTATTATCTGGATATTGGACAAGTGGTTGCTGAGCCCCACTCTACAGTAATCCACTAACCCCAAAAAGCTTAGCCAACCACCCTATACTATCTCTATTCTACAAAAAGTGTTACTAATACTACAGTCCATCTATAGATCTAAAACTCTATGGAACAGTCAGCTAAATGCTTTTTCTTTTAAAGGTTTTCTTTATCTATTTGCCAGAGAGAATGAGCACAAGCAGGGGGAGCAGCAGGCAGAAGGAGTGGGAGAAGCTGGCTCCCCACCAAGCAAGGAGCCTGACGTGGGGCTCAATCCCAGGACCGTGGCAGCAGGTGAACTGACTCAGTCCCCAGGCACCGCCAGCTAAATGCGTCTGACATCACTGCACGGCCATGCTCAGTAATGCATGCGAGAGAGATTTCATCTGTGCCTATACTTAGGGCAAAAAGAATATTTAAATCAAGTTGAAGTCACTACAGGTGTAAAATGTGAGTGGCTTTAAAACGTTTCTTTGCCTATCTCTATCACCTTTCACATGCACTACCCACGGTTTTATAGGTTTTATAATTTGTAGCTGGGCGCCTGGGTGGCTCAGTGGGTTAAGCCTCTGCCTTCAGCTCAGGTCATGATCTCAGGGTCCTGGGATCAAGGCGCACGGCGGGCTCTCTGCTCAGCAGGGAGTCTGCTTCTCCCTCTCTCTCTAACTGCCTCTCTACCTACTTGTGATCTCTCTCTCTGTCAAATAAATAAATAAAAATAAAAAATCTTTAATTTGTAACAGTACAAGTCTAAAGAGCATGACGTGCTTTCTCTATGAGGTTTATAGGTTTTTCTCCTAAGTGCTCGATTCATCCCGATTCCCCTTTCTTGCTTTTCACCCATGTAAACACACACAGACACCCTCTCCCAGTGCAGCTGCCCCTTGTCCCAGCGGATACCCAGCCACAGGCATGTGATGTGCAATCCCTGGGGCCCTGGGCAGTGGACTTTGAACCCATCGTACTGGCTAGAAGCACCACGAGCCACCAGTTCCTTTGTTAAACTCTGCCTCACCATTCTGATCCAAGTGGAGGAGAGGACAGGGATAAGGGTTGAAAACTCCCCTTAAACTCTCTCAAGAAGCGTCTGTGAAATAAACGTTGATTAGCTGGCCAGAGCATTTGCTACAGGAATTCCAGGTCTACAAGCATGTCAACTCTCAGACTGCAACCCCAGACACAATCGGCCCGAGAAACCCCACGCAGCAGAAGTAAATACGCAGCTAATCACACCACAGCAAGGCAGAGCATAATCAAGTTGTTAAGACCAGTGAGGAGGAGGGTATCCTAAAAGCAGCAAAAGAAACAAGATGCCTTGTACAGAGAAAACCCCTCGGTGACATCCAACCCTGAGGCCGAGCGATGTCCCGCTCCACACAGACAAGGATGAAGCTCGCCACCCTAATGTCGCGCGAAAGCCAGGTAGGAAGGGATATGCAGGCCCACTGATAGAAAGTTCCAAGGAGCACAAGGACTCTGTGGCAGCAGATGGCCCTGGGCGGGGAAGTGACGAGAAGGGGACCTGCAGGTGGCTTCTGGGGAAGTTGCACTGCGTCACTTTACCAAAGGCAGACTTGTAGTTGGCACGCTACCATACTTCCCTGATATGCCTGGGATATACTTTCTTTTCTCTTGAAATATCACATCAGCTCTTATAAAAATGATCGCCCAACGAAATAATTCCAGTGAAAAGCCCGAACCACCTGACAAAGCAAAGGCCCTGGGGTTGGTGGGCTGACCCGCCATGCAGTGGGCACAGGACCCGAGCTCCACGCTGGACAGGTCGGGTGCACCTCCCCCGCGCAGAGGTAACGGGGAGGTGGCCACATAGAAATCCCATCCTCCATTGGCAAGGGCCGGGTGCTCACACTGACAGCCAGACATCCAACCCCCACTGGCATCTGGGGGTCACTACACGAAGTCTCCAAACGATGCACATGAATACAGGGATATACATTGTGGAAAATGAAAAAAATCAACACGCTCAAACTCACCATCAATATCCCCTAACTGGGACGCCTGGGTGGCTCAGTCGGTTAAGTGTCTGCCTTCCGCTCAGGTCACGGTCCCAGAGGCCTGGGATCAAGACCCGCAACGGGCTCCCTGCTCAGCGGGGAGCCTGCTTCTCCCTCTGCCTGCCTCTCACCCTGCTTGTGCATGGTCTCTCTCCTCTCTTTCTCTCTGACAAATAAATAAAATCTTTAAGAAAAAATACCCAACTTACAATGAATATACCTAAACCTTCCATGAAGCTCCTCTACTCCTCAACCTGAAAGAGGGTGGCAGAGGGGGCAAGAATGGAGGGAGAGAGGGAGAGACCACAGCATGAACAAATATGGAGCAATGAGAGAAGAAGAGAGCTTCAGAGGGACAAGAGGGAGGCAGTCACAGCCTGAGGAGCTGACCCCAGGAGCAGCCAGCACTAGGCCCCCCATCCCACAAATGTCTGGGTCCCTAGCATTGTCTCTGCTATCCAATCCTGGGCAACAAACTACCCCAGAACTTAGCAGCTTCAAACAATAAACATGTACGATTTTTCCAGCTTCTGCACATCAGAAATTCAGAAGCAGCTTGGTTGGGTCCTTTTTTTTTTCCGCCAAGATTTTATTCATTTACTTGAGAAAGAGAGAGAGAGAGAGAGATCGGGCAGGGGGGAGCAGCAGGCAGGGGGAGAGGGAGAAGCAGGCTCCCCGCTGAGCAGAGCGCCCGATGCAGGACTCGATCCCAGGACCCTGGGACCGTGACCTGAGCCAAAGGCGGATGCGTAACCCCCTGAGCCCCCCAGGCACCCTGGTTGGGTCCTTCCCACTCGAGATCTCTCAGGAGGTTGTGGTCAAACTGTCGGCTATGGCTGCGGCCATCTGAAGGCCTGATGGCGACAGGAGGGCCCACTGACGAGTTGGCTCCCGGACAGGGCCAGCAAGGCAGTGCTCGCTGCTGCTGGGAAGCCTCAGGTCCGCTCCATCCGGCCTCTCTGCACGACTGCCGGAGCACCCTTAGGACTCAGCAGCCGGCTTCCTCCACAGTAGCTGGGCCCAGGGAACAAGGCGGAAGCAGCAGAGTGTCCTGTGACTTAGCCTGGGAAGGCCTCCAGCGTCACTTGCACGACACCCCTGCTGGCCGCACAGGTTAGCCCGGAGTGACCCGGGAAGGAGGAGACCACACGCGAGCCTGCGCACCGGGAGACGGGGACCCTGGGGCCCACCTGGGAGGCTGGCTCCCACACTGATCAAAGTGTTTCATCTCCCCTCCACACAGCCAGGAACCACACCCATTTCAAATTCATTTGAGACCATTGCCTCTCAATTTTTCGAGTGCAGACACCTTTAGGTGATGAGGGGCAATGATTCACTCACTCTTTCCAGCCGGCCCTCCACCGGGGCTCCCCAGGGGAGCCCCCTGGTGGCCACGTGGCGAGGGGTCAAGGGCCACGGGACCAATGAGAGTCCCAAAAAGATGGCAAGCTCAGAGCCCAAGGGCAGGCAGAAACACTGAGAATTAACCTTGGCCTGGAGCCAATGGAGACAGGGGAGGGCCTCCTCCTCCTCCTTCCCTCCTCCTCCCGCTCCCCTAGCTTCCTCCTTCCTCCTTGGCTGTCCTCCCAGCTCCCAGCACTCTATGCTCCCCATTACGGCCTGGCTTCCACAGGACTGGGGGGCCGGTCCGTGACCCTCGCCCCATGGCATGCCTCCGACGGTCCCCGGGGAGCCGCCCGGCTACATGTCATGATTGGGAACACAGCCTGCGTGCTGGAAAGGGGATGAGGCCAAGTGCCTGTGGCCTCAAGGGACACAATCAGCACAGTGTTCTCACATCCCCGCCTCCGGGCCAGGAGGGGAGGCGTGAGGCCCTGTGCTCCCGGTGTCAAGGGCCAAGGAATGAGGACCTCCCCAGAGATGCCTCCTCACAATAAGAACAACTTTTCAGAGGACTCGGTGCTCCAGGCCTTTTAAGCACTTCGCATATTCGGTCACTAGGGCTCTTGAATTCTCTGCCTGGAATCCTGTGGCCCTCAAGACCACGCCAAGATAAGCAAACTGAGGCAGAGGAGAGCTTGGGTCAGAGGTTGAGGTCTCACAGAAGGTGAGTGGGGAGCCAGATTCGAGCCCGGGCCCCAAGGGCCCTTCCGCCCCCCACAGCGTCGCCCTGGTCCTCCCCGCACCGGGGGCTCCCCACAGCTGCGGACGGGCTGCCGCCGGCCGACCTCTGAAAACGCCACCGTGCGAGTCCCCTAGAGCAGCCCAACAAAGGACACAGTTCTGGGGCCAGAAGTCGGGGCTAAAAGGGACAGTGGGGTTGCTTCCTTCTAAGGGCGCCGAGGGAGACTCTTCCAGAATCTGTTCCTTACAGAGGGCCAGCCCCTCCCCGTGTCCTCCGTGCCTTCCTCTTCTTACCAGGACAACAGTCATACCGGATGACAGTGACCTTAATGACCTCGTTTTAACTTGATGACCTCAATACAGGCCCTGTTTCCAAAGGTCATCTTCCGGGGTCCCACTGGTACCCCACATAGGAGTTCTGGGGGCCACGATTCGGCCCGAACAGCCGCTGAAGACAGTGCTGGTGGGAAACAGCAGTCTGGGTGCCCCCACCCCGTTCCGGGGACCTCTTCAGACGGAGCTTCCACTGACCCTTTCCTCCGCAACAAGCCATTTTCTGCTTTTATGAGATATAAATAAAATTTGTAAAGGTTAAATGCAAGTGGTCATCAAACGGCTTTGGGGTCTTCGTCCTGGAACTCTCCGAACAAGGCCACCGGGTGGCCTGCCCGTGCTCTAAGTGGGTTAGCGAGGTGAGGGCTGACATGTGGTCCGTTGGAAGGCTTCGGGCACAGCGGGTGCCGGGGGAAGGCATGACTAAGCTAAGAGGAAAAAGAGCTGTCTATCATCTTTGCAGTCGGCCTTCCCACCTGCTCACCGCGAAGCCCTCCCCACCAAGCAGCACCTCCAAGTGCTGCAACCGGGGGAGGAAAAGCGTTGCGCAGTGAGTCGGAAGGGAAACGAAGAGTGGAGAAGGCAGGTAAACAGAGCCAGCCCACAGAGAGACAAGGTAACAAGTGCCGGCCGGCTCGGCAGCGGCAGCCTGAGAAATGAGTCTGCAGGGGCCTGGCCACCAGGCAAGGAGCAGACCTCCCCCGCGGAGGAGCAGGGCGCAGCAGGTGAGTCTCCCTCCTGACTCTTCTTCAGGCAGCCAGAGTCACCCTTTGAAATGCACGTCCCCGCGTGTCCCTCCCACACCCGAAAGCATCCAGTAGCTTTCCGGCACACTGACAAGAATCCAGGATGGGTGCACCCCCTGGAGGTCGCCTCAGGCCACCCTTCCCACCATGTGTTCTCTGGGACGCTCTTCTCTGGACACGCGGACCTCCTTGCTGTTCTTCAAATGCACCCGGCCATGCCTTGTCTCAGGCCCTTTGCACTGGCTGTTCCCTCAGCCCCAAACACTCAGGGCCTAGAAAAATCCGGGCCTAGACACAGAGCAGGGACCCAAAGAATAAATACTCACTGAACAAGGAAGTAAATGAGGGAGTAAATGCATGAATGAATATTGAGGCTCGTGTGTTATGCAGTCAGATATGAAAGTGGACATATTATAGGGTTCCGTGTGTATGGAGTTCAAGAACAGGCAAAAGTAAACTGGGCTGACACAAATCAGACTAGGGGTTGCCTCTACCAGAGGGTTTGGCAAAAGGAGGGTGAGATGGGGCCCTCTGGGGGTGCTGGGAGTATTCTTTGTCAAGACCAACTGAACTGGGGTCTGCCTGGGGGGCTCAGTCGTTAAGTGTTAAGCGTCTGCCTTCGGCTTGGGTCATGATCCCGGAGTCCCGGGCTGGAGTCCCGCATCAGGCTCCCTGCTGAACAGGGTGTCTGCTTCTCCCTGTATCCTTGACCCCCTCTCTGTCTCTCTCTCTCAAAAAAAATCTTTAAAGAATTTTCTAAAATACTTTTATAATAATCTTAAATTACTTGCCTTTTTCTCATTCTCATTCTCTTGTGAGTGTACGGTAGAATTTTCCAGAGGCTACAGATTGAATGTAGAAGCGAGTATGAGAATTCATCTGTCTTGTAGTCAGCCATACATTAGAGAGATGTCCAAAAAATTTCAAGTAACTTGTTGCCGTTGTGACACTCCATCCCTAAATACTTCAGCCTACATCACCAAAAACTAAGACTGCGATACATACTCACGGGTTAGTTACCCATTGCTGTGTAACAAGTTCATGGCAGCGGAAACGAACATGCCCTCCCGGGTCCCGGGGGCTTAGCTGGGAGCCTACCGCTCCACGAGATTACCGCAGCTAATGAAACTTACAAAAGTTTGCTTCTGTCATCGAACTGCCAGTCGCACACAGACAACCCAGGTGTCCCCGAGGGCCTCTTACGGCTGCTCATTCAGGCCCGATCAGGGGCTACAGGTTATTAACTGGTTATTCCCACAGACTGAATGTGTCCTCCCAAAATTCAGATGTTGAAAGCTAACCCCTAACAGGGTGTTGTTTGGAGACGGGGCCTCTGGGAGGTAAGCAGGTCCTGAAGGTGGAGCCCTCAGGACGGGATGGGTGCCCTGGCGAAGAGACCCCAGAGAGCTAGCTAGCCAATCTCTTCCCCCATGTGAGGAGGTGAGGACAAGGGGGCCGCCTGCACCCCAGAAGAGGGCCCTCAGCAGAAGCCAACCGCGGCCGCTGCCGAGGCCCCTGGTCTCTGTCACACCAGCAGAGGGGATTGGGACACTTATTCAGTCTCTGAAGTCTCCTTTGATGGTGAATACCCTCCTTTTTCAATCTTCTTTCACGACGTGGACTTGAGGCAGAGATGGAGCCAAAAGGCCCAGCAAGGGTGCCAGGCCCCGGAGAGGCGTGCAGGGGAGCGGGGCACGGCTCGGGGACAGGCTGAGCGGGACTGTGGGACCCGAAGGAGACCGCCTGGCCTCCCGCACGGCTGCCCTCTCTCACTGCAGCCAAGCCGCCCGCTGAGACCAGTTTTTATGGGGCTTGGAAGAGTTAGAGAGAAGGCTGATGGCCAGGGAATGGGATGGGGAGGATGGGCACAGAGCAGTCCCAGGCCCGGGGAACGGGAGTCCCCTGGCCATTCTAAGCCTCCCATTGCCACGGGCGTCCACACCTTGCAATGCCATTGCCATCACTGCTTCCTGTCTCTTGGGAGTCCTCCAGCTTGCAGACCCTGTGACATCCCTCTGATGCCACCCAAAATCCAAGGAAGTAGCACCGCCCCAAGCCATGGACCCAGCAGCTGCTCCAAGAGGGAAGAGATGCGGGCGAAGCCACCCTCGGGGTCAGAGGCAGCTTCTTCGCCAGGAGTCCCACCCTGAGTCCTGGGCCAGGGCCTCAGGTGACGGGACAGCAGCGTCCAGGCGCACGGAGCCCCCATGCCCCAGAGGCTCCAGCAGCGCGCGCAGCTCTGGGCATGGTGTCCCCCTCCCCGGCACTCTCCTCTCGGCCCAGCTAGCTTCCCAGCGACAAGTGGCACACAAACAAGCCTCCCTTTTGGGACAGAAGCTACTTCTAGAACTCCACAGCGGAGAAAAACCTTCGCATTGTATTTCCTGAAATACAGACAGGATGAAAGGGAATCGGATCCCTGATCAAGGGCTTAGCACCAAACGCATCATATGAAAATGAATTCTAGAATACTGAAGCCGGAAGGACATTTAGAGATCATCCCAATCAGTGGTTCTCAACCCGGGGCAATGCTCCCCACCCCAGGGGCACAGGTGGCAGCGTCTAGAGACCTTCAGGCTGTCACACGGGGGGGAGGGGCGCTCCTGGCATCTAGTGAGTGTTGCCCAGGGGTGCTGCCTAGCCTCCCAGTGCGCAGGACAGGCCCCCCCAAACAGATTGATTCAATCCCAGAGGTCAACAGTGCTAAGGCAAAGACACCCTAATCAAAATCTCTTGGTTGCTTTCAGGAAGAGAGAACTGAGGCCCAAAGACTAAGTAACTTGCCCTGGTTACACAGTCTGAAAGCCAGAAGCAGAATCCAGGTCTCTACACCCATCCCTCTCACCAGCTCCGCTCTGTCTAGGGCTGGATGGGGGAGAAGGAAGGAAGGAAGTGACCCAAGGATCTTAATCCCCGCCGCCAACCAGAACCAAATTCAACCAATTGCTGAATGACAACAACAACACATCAGGGTGTCCAAACTTGGTAGGAAATGCCATACTCAAAATTATACCAGATACAAAAATTAATTCAAAATAGATTAGAGACTTGCACATAAGACCTGACACCATAAAACTTCTAGAAGAAAACAGAGGCGAGAAGCTCCTTGATATATTCTTGGAGATGATTTTTGGCATCTGACACCAAAAACCAAAGCAACAAAAGCAAAATTGAGTTAACTGGGACTACATCGCATTAAAAAGCTCCACATAGCCAAAGAATTCATCTACAAAATGAAAAGGCAACCTACTGAATGGGAGAAAACATTTGCAAAGCACCTACCTGATAAAAACTAATACTCAAGGGCACCTGGGTGGCTCAGTTGGTTAAGCGACTGCCTTCGGCTCAGGTCATGATCCCGGAGACCCGGGATCAAGTCCCACATCGGGCTGCCTGCTCGGCGGGAAGCCTGCTTCTCCCTCTCTCACTCCCACTGCTTGTGTTCCCTCTCTGGCTGTGTTTCTCTCTGTCAAATAAATAAAATCTTAAAAAAAAAAAAAACCTAATACTCAAAATATAAATACAATTCAACAACAAAAAAAACTGATCAAAAAATGGGCAGATCTAAACGGACACTGTTCCAAAGAAGACAGACAGATGACCAAAGGGCACATGAAAAGATGATCAACATCACTAATCATCAGGGAAATACAAATCAAAACCACAACTAAATAACACCGCACACATGTTAGACTGGCTATTAACAGAAGGACCAGAAATAACAAATGTTGGCAAGGATGTGGAAAAGAGGGAGCTCTAGTGCACTGTTGGTAGGAATGAAAATTAGTGTCCCTGTTGTGGAAAACAGTACAGAGGCTCCTCAAAAAAACTAAAAACAGAACTACTATACCACCCAGCAATTCCACTTCCGGATATCTATGTGGAGAAAACAAAGACACTAACTCAACAAGATACTTGCCGCACTAGGTTCATTGCAAGCATTAGGTTCATTGCAAGCATTATTTACAGCAGCCAACTCGTGGAAACCACCTAAGGGTCTGCTGATGGAAGAACGGATAAAGAAACTATGGGTATGTTTACAATGGTGTATTATTCGGCCATAAGAAAGAATGAAAGCTTGCCATTTCCAACGCAGACGGACCTCAGGGGCATTACGCTAACGGAAGTAAGTCGGACAGAGAAAGTCAAATGCGGTAGGATCCCTCTTACAAAGTGAAACGGAAGGGGGGAAAACTCACAGAGAACAGACCGTGGTTGCCAAAATGGGGAGGGGTAAGGAGTGGAAGAAAAAAACTTTTTTAATTGAAGCTTCGAGCATGGAGCATGGTTGGACTCAGGGACCTGAAAATGATTAATGAATAATGAAGCTCTGTTACCAGCTAGATAATGAAAATTGCTGGCTAGCTCCTTGAGAATGAGGTTCAACCTGAACGTGCTGCCAAATCCGGTTCATCCCTGGCCCCTCCACCAGTGGGAACCGGACCCGCTCTGGGCTTAGCCAGGTGATGGCCCCAGGCCTTCAGGACCGGTGCAATTACTAATTCTAGAACTGTAACTAAATAGTCCCCATCCCACGCCCAGTGCTGCAGACAGAGGAATGAACCCCCTACATACACATACATACACACACACACACACACACACACACACACACGTCCCAGGCTTCCTTGATCTCATACTTTTTTTTTTTTTTAAGATTTTATTTATTTGACAGAGACAAAGGAACACAAGCGGGGGAGTGAGAGAGGGAGAAGCAGGCTTCCCGCCGAGCAGGGAGCCCGATGTGGGACTCGTGGGACTCGATCCCGAGTCTCCGGGATCATGACCTGAGCAGAGGCACTCGCTTAACCAACTGAGCCACCCAGGCGTCCCTGGACCTCATAGTTTAGCAGGAAGAGACTCGAAACACAGTAAGTAGGTAAACTACTAAAATATTCAAAAAGAAGGAAAAAAACCACAACGAGATGCCAAAACTACCTACCAGAATGGCTAAACTTTTTAAAAAAAACTGACAATAACCAAGGGGCTGGCAGGAAATAATTTACATACAATAAGACTCATTCGCTTAAAAGAAAAATAAACACAAAGAGATAACCCCTACACACCTACGAGCAGGGCTAAAATTAAAACCAAACCAAGATGCTGGCCAGGATCCTGAGCAACCGAAATCCTCAGACATTGCTGGCAGAAATGCAAAACGGTACGCCCACCTTGGAAAACAGCTTGGCATTTTCCTTATATAAGTGTAATTTTTTTAAAAAGACTACAGTAGCAAAAACATAGCTGCAGAGATAGAGACATGAATGTATGAATATATAAATCCACAGGCGTGGATATGGACACAGACAGGATTCTCACATTTGGATCTCTAGGCTCAAGTATACCCAAGACTGTGTCTCAATATCTCGCCAGCTCATTTCCTGACATAGCATTAATTTCACAGAAACATTATTTTGATTTTGGCCCAATCAAAGGTAAGTCTCATCGACCTTACCCCATCTCCATCCGCATTTTTCTTTAAATAGGGCTCACATCCTCTTTTGTCCTCCATATCTTCTGGTTGGCAAGCATAGAAAGTTCTAAGTTGGAAGAGGATTCCCCATTGTTTTTAGAGCTTTGCCTTACTCTGAAATAAATAATCAGAGCGAATCAACTGCAATTTGGTTAGAAAATAAAGCAGAGAGAGGAAGTCTATAATCCCCTTCTTAAAGCCAAAGCTATCTGGGCTGCCTGACAATAAGCCCACCACAAGGGGAAAGGAATAAAAAACATTTGTATTATCCACTAAAAGAGCACTGCTTTTTAACACTGTCCTCAACAGTTGCTGGGGAATCAAATTTTGTATGGTGGGAATTCCAGTACAATTTACAGACACCCCAACTTCCCGAGGGGTCGTGTTTTACTGTAAAGAATGCTGCATTCTCCTCCTAAGGGTGCCCACCCATGCCCCGCCCCGGGCCCTATTTGAACCAGAAAGGAATGTAAACAGGTCAGACCCATTAAGAGTCCATCAAAAGCCCCCGACCAGCCAGAACTGAAAAGTCACCTGACCCCACCCCCTCCATCTGCCGCTGAGTCATCAAGCCCCTTCTTCCAGCAGGCTAATTATTCAGCACGGAAATTAAAAAACAAAACAAAACACTGGGAATTTGGTTTGGGCGTTTGTCACCACCCCCCCCTTCTAAAAATCATTTTGTTCTTCAGAGATGTAGCGGATTCGCTGTCTCTTACACTCGCAGTTAATCCTCGGAGGTTACATTTTATTTTATTGCATATTGTTATTTTCCAATCTTCTTAAAACACCTGGGAGAGGAAAAATGCATTTCCGACATATCTCCTTTAAACGCTGGAACCTCGCAAAATAATGCAAAACGATTTATATTGCACATTTAGTTCTTTAAATTGCTAACCAGGAAGTTTCCATTCCATTCAGAGAAAAGCAGCCTTTGCTTTAAAAGAAATCAAGCTAAATACTGAGGATAGACTCCGGGAAGGGGAATTAGTAAATGTGTCATTATTTAAGCAGCGCAATGACAGCTCGGAAACAGTTGACAGTTACCCGTGACAAGCCCCTTTCTGTCTTTATAATGCATGTACGGTGATCATTCCAGACTTTTTTTCCTCTCCTGAGCAAGAGGCCCCGGTCTTCCTGTCTGGCCCCTGCCCACCTTCCCGGATGGGCATGCCACGCTCGAAGTCACGCGTGGGCCTGCAACACCGCCCACCCCGGGATCCCCGCCCGGTGCGTGCAGCAGCCACAGCGGCCAAAGACCCCCACTTGTGCTTTCTGGGGCGCCTACGGGCTTCTGTGCCTGCAGAGTGGGCGCCCCGCGTCCCTTACCTGCAGTGCTGCATGGCGCATCCCCGCCGCCCACCTGCTCAGCATCCTAGAGCATCCTTTCTTCAGCGCTACGGCTGCGAGCGCGGTGACGTCACCGGAGGCGGGCCCCACGCCGCCACGTGACGCCTCGGGAGGAGGCGGGGAGGGGGTGGGGGGCCGAGGAAGACCCCGGAATTCCCCGAGGTGAGGAGCAAGTGGCCGGGAGGCCCCTCTCCGGCCTCCCTGCTGGGCCGTCTGCTTGAGGTGCGCAGCTTTCTCGGCCTTTCACTGACTGTGGGAAACAAGCAGCACCCAGAAGGAGAAATCCCAATGATTACAGGTTCCAAGCATGTAATAGGATTTCAAAAGAGTTAACAATAAAGGGATTAGTAGTGAAAGGGAACAATTTAGTGTTTTATCTTTTAAGTCTTTATCAAATGCAACAGAGAAATATATTTTGTGTAAATCAAAATGACAGTTAAAATATAAAGTGCATGGAAATACTTTGCACAGAGGTTCAGTGTTTCAAATCATTTATCAAATATGATTTCAAATACTTTAATTTGAAGCATATTCATTATGGAATATTATGCCAATTGCTCTGATGAATGGTGCTTTTATTTACTCAATAGCTACATTCTAATAACTTGCATTTACCAAAGTGGGGGAGGGATACCACATATTCATTTCACTTACTGGAATATTTGCTTATTTAAAATAAAGTACTATTGCATAAGCATGTCTGTACTTGTATCTCTGTGTTTTCTTAAATCTTCTGGCAAGGAATTTGATCTCTCAGACATGAAAGAGTTAATTCACAATAACTCATTATTTCACGCTTTTTAATTTTTACCACATTCTGCAGAAGTGAGTCATTTACTATTACAGAAAACTTGCACGATGTCAACATTTCTCATTCACAACTGAAGCAGCCTTGCCTAGAAAGCCTTTAGAAAATTCCAACAGTAATCAGGGAAACCTGAAATGGCACATTTCAAACTGTATAAACAGTTCTGAAACGTGAAAGGACAAAAGCAGAAACTGGTCTTACTTGTAGCCCAGTTTCATATACTAGCTTTCTTCCAACAGAGTTTAAGCCACAATTTTAACACTGCCTCGCCTCCTGCCCCTGAAAGAGAAGTGAAATAGATTGTTTTACAAGGCGGCAGGAGGAGTTACCCACTTGCTACTTATTCCAGCCGCTTTGGTGTCCTTCTATATTTAACCTGGGTCCTTTTGCCCCCATTCCTTCCAGCTTAACTAAATCTCCGTTCAGGAGGTCAGCCTCTAATTTGGGACATGAATATGGGCCCTTGCCCCTCACAACGATATATTATTTTCTGTACTGTATCTTAAAACCCAGCCGTGTGACTGGCCGTGTGGTTTTCTAGGTCACTCCAGCTTGTTTTTCTAGGTGATAGGTAACTTACCTTTTGCTTTCTGGTTCCTGAAATACACAGTTAAAACGCTACGGCAATCCCCCGCTCCCGTGGGTAGAGCGTCTAAGCGAGACGGAATCCGACCCGCTCACTTTCCTGCCCCAGGCAACTGTCGTTTTCAGCCTCCGGCGTCAGGACGGCCCCGCCCCCACCCCCCGCGGAGCCAGGCTCGGTGGTCACGTGCTGGGTCCTACCATTCAGTCCGGCTCAGCCGGCTGGGTCACCTCTGCTTCGGAGGCCCGCCATGCCGATCCGGTTCGCCTCCTACACGCGGTACGTTCCCGGCCGGAGGAAACCTAGCGGCCACGACACGGGGCGCCCTGCCCCGAGACGCGAGGCTGCACCGGCTGCTGCGACAGGCGGTGGGGAGGGCGCGGGGGCCCTGTAAGATGGCCTCCTGCGGCCTGAAATGACTTGGCTCGGGGTTCCAGCTGGGCAGAAATGATTCAAGTACAGGCACCTTCCTCATTGTGGGGCGATTTTGTTGCCAATAGGTTAATTTCGCCTTCTCTTTCGCGGGGTATTGCTCAAGTGTAAAGAACAGCAAACCGGCGGCTCGGGAAAGGCCTCCGAGGGCTGTGTCATTTGCAACAGAATGAGATACCTTCTGTCAAAAGAAAACCAAATGAATCACTGAAGTAGCAGTTAGTAAAAAATTATTGTGCGCGACCCAGAAAGTCTGCAAACCGGGAGCACTCGAACCAAAACATAGAATGAGGCTCTGGGGTGTATTGTTATAAAGCAATGACCCAGTTAACATAGCTGTGACTGTTTATTCTTCCCAGTCACTAGTTTACAATATTGTAATTTTCAGTGGTTACCAGTCATATCAACTTTGGGAAACAGTTCAAGTTTTATCATTTGCAAAGACACAAGGAAGAAATGACCAGGTCCAGTTAGCCTTGCACGATAATCCAAATTAAGCTTCAGCTCCATAACCAAACTGGTTGTCTGCTCGGGGACCCTTCAAGGTTGGTCTTCCTTTGTTTCTAAATCTTAACAACTACCCCCCTTGGGGTCGTACTCCCAGCAGGTTCAGAGTATGACCAGCCATTAGAGCATTATTCTCCGTTACTACCCTTCATGGAGTCAGGCTGGAATATCACACATTGGCTGTTTCCGTTCGCTGAGTCATGGGGCCACAGCGCCACGTGCTCACGCTCTTCGTCATTCGCGTGGTTATTGTTGATTTCATCCGCTTGCCTGCTCTTGATGGATACCACCTGGCATGTGATTGGCTGCCAACAGGCCTTTAAAAGCTTCCAGAATATGCAATGCCCTAGAAAGGTCAATATGATGATTGTAGGGAAAACAATAGCCAAGCATTGAAGACTTCCCCAGAGCAGAAACATCCAGGAGCCGTGGTTTAACCAACCCAATAAATCCAATGGCTTCTAATCAGATTCAGGTTTTACTTTTCTAAATCAATCCACAAAAAAAAAAAAAAAAAAAAGTTATGTCCATGAAACATAACATAATATATTAGCAACCACATCCTCACGATGCCCCAGGGCAGGATGAACTTGAAAAAATGTTGTATTTCAGAAGGTGCTGTTGCATATGGGCTTCCTCTGAATTAAGCATCTATATGATGCGGGCGATCAGGTAATTTAATGAGAAGCATGTCTATTGAAACAAAAGAAAAACAAAGACTAATAGTTCAAGCAAATTGAAAATTCTGTTTTCTGAGTTTGGAGAGCAGTCATTTGAGGCGATTTCTAAAAGTTGGATTTGAAGTATCTTTTTTAAAAAAAGATTTTATTTATTTATTTGACAGAGAGAGAGATCACAAATAGGCAGAGAGGCAGGCAGAGAGAGAGGGGGAAGCAGGCTCCCTGCTGAGCAAAGAGCAGGATTCGGGCCTGGATTCCAGGACCCTGAAATCATGACCTGAGCCGAAGGCAGAGGCTTAACCCACTGAGCCACCCAGGCACCCTCAAAGTATTTTTACACAAAGTGCAAGCAGGCCCAATCAGACAGATTTTCTGTTTGCCGTGAGAATGTCCCTGGTGACCTTCCCGAGGGGCCGCATAGGAGCAAGCACAAAGATCTTCCGCACGTGGGCTGCTGTGATTTCTTTGGTATTTAGATCAAGTTGTCCAGTTTCAGCTTGCATGGCTTTGAGTGGGGAAAGCAGGTTTAGTTTCATAGTGATTCCAAGTGAAAATGGTGGGAGAAAATTGATAATGCTAGCCTGGAAAGTTGGAGCCAGATATTGGAGGAAGCTAGAACTCGAGATCCAGTCCAGTGAAGCAGGAATAGTGATCATGTTTTTTTCAGATCCTTTTAAATATGCAAACAAAACATTAAAGAGCCAGCAATATTTTAAATGAAGTCAGAAAAATTCTAATCATCTTCATTAATTCATTTGGTTTCCTGTAATTCTTTCTTGTTGATCTCGACCTTTTGTTAGTTTGAGGAATTCATCATTTTTCCATGAAAGTTTTAGAAATTCTTACCGAGTTCCGCGTTACGATCTTAAAGTCATTAAAAACCTGTGTCCTACAGAGTACTTCTTGGGGGGGAGGGGATCTTTTTCATGAATCTCCTCAAAGATAAAGCATTTTGCAGGAACATTTTTGCAAAAGCATCAGAGTAAAACAGTAACTTCTGTAAATGACAAAAGGCTTAAAAATTAGCAGTGGTTAAAGATCAGATGTGAAGTCATTATAATGCAATTGACAAGAAAATTTGGTTATTTCTCCTATATATCATATTTTAAGACAAGAGCTGGAATCATGACTGATAACACTATGATGTCAGTACATCAGATCTCCGTGAACTTCATATGATTTCTGGAATATTTATATTAACAACTTTCATGTAAATATTTCCTAAGGAAAGTTTAACATCATTTCTTATTTGACAATGCTTCCCATGAAATTTAACATAACATTAAAAAGTTAGTTGAGGACGCCTGGGTGGCTCAGTCGTTAAGCGTCTGCCTTCAGCTCAGGTCATGATCCCACGGTCCTGGGAATCGAGCCCCACCTCCGGGCTCTCTGCTCGGCGGGAAGCCTGCTTCTCTCTCCCCCACTCCCCCTGCTTGTGTTCTTTCTCTAGCTGTCTCTCCCTTTCTCTCTCTCTCTCTCTCTCTCTCTCTCTCTCTCTGTCAAATAAATAAAATCTTTTTTAAAAATTTGTTGAAAAAAAAATCTTGGCTTTTTACATAAAGAAGACAGTTTGCTTAAGTAACCTGATAAAGCCAAAACACAGAATCTTTGTTTTCCAGGCAGATTACATTAACGGTCTTTGTTTGCAATTTATTAAAAGCAGACCAATAATCTAAGAACACTTAGTCCTTTTAACAGAGCGAACCAAATTCTAATCGTGTACCACTGCACTTTTGATATTCTTCCTTTTTTCTTTTTAATTTAAATAAATCCATTTTAATCTTGGTCTACCTGGCCACACATAAGATTCCTTTCTCAAGATCCCTTTTCCCCAAGTCTTCTACAATTTTCTGTATTTATTTGGGTTTTGTCCTTTTTCCTTTCTTATTCTGGAACGATGATTTTCCTTTATAGGATGAAATTACTTTCTTTCCTCCCCTTACCCAAAACACATCTCTATCCCTCAAACCTTCTTTTACCCAAAACATACTTCCTCCTTTCCAGATGCAGTCACTTTCTTTCATCCTTCTTATTTCTAGTAGTTTTATAAAACCAAAAACAAACAAAAAAAAACAAAACCAAGCAAACAAAACTGTCTTTTTTTTTTCCTGACTTCTACTTTTTCATTTCTAATGTTATTTTGTCGATTTCAAAAACTTACAAAACTTATCTAGGAAAGAAATGGCCCAAGGCCGGTGCTAGAGAATCATCACAGATGTAGTTAAATGAATATACCTCCCTTCTGTGTAATGCACTTAAAATAAACCATATGCTTTTTAAAACTTATAGCACGAGATTCACTCATGTGTCCAAGCTCGTCCTGACATTGCTCATTATTGCTGATGGCAGAGTCGTGAATTGCTGGGAACCGCCATCAGAATTCCCAGCCACGAAAGCAGTTAACAGGAAATGGGGGGAGTGCTCTGAAATTATTTTTTTCTTTTTTCCCTCCCTTTTGTTCTTCTTTTACTTTTCTTTCTTTTTTCAAGGCTTTCAAACACTCTGGATCATTCCACAGCCAGAGAGTGTACATTATGGCCCAACACATACTTGCACCGATAAAACCGTGTGAGTAACTGAAAGACAAGTTTCAGGAAGAGACAGTATCTCCTCTTTTGAGTATATGCCACTAAGCACTCTCTTTTGCACTTTCTGAAATGATCCTTTTATCTAGATGCAGATAATAAATCCATCTACAATAAATCCATCTATAAATCGTAGATAAAATTGAAGAGATGTATTATCCATTTATCTAGATGTAGATCTCCCGTGTATTTTTTTTTTAAGATTTTATTTATTTATGAGAGAGAGAGAGAGCACGCGCATGAAAGGGGAGAAGGTCGGAGGGAGAAGCGGACTCCCCTTGCGGCTGGGAGCCCAGTGTGGGACTGGATTCCAGGACTCCGGGACCAGACCCCAGCCGAAGGCAGTGGCACTACCAACTGAGCCACCCAGGCGCCCGCCACGTGCATTTTCTATTTAAATAAATGCTAATGCTCCCTCCCCAAGGGTCTGGGAGCCCTGTTTGAGAAAGGGGAAGTCACAGCAAACCCTCCCACAGCAGGAAGGCGCTCTCCTGGGGGCCCCACTGCATCCCCCCTCCAGGGAACCAGGCTTGTACGCAGCTAGCTCAGTATCTTGTTCTGAGTGCTCTGATTTACTCTCTTTTTGGTATATTTTGCGGTCGCAGCCCTTCTCCCAACTTTTTAAACTATTTGTAATCTTTGCTTTCCAGGGAAAACTAAGAAGCGGGCTGCCATGAGCTGTCTGTCATATATCAGGATCGATAGTGGGGCATGTGAGCAAACCGATAAATACATTTCAAAAATATTGGAAGTGTATTCTTTCTCATGATAATTTCTTTTCAGTGTGGCCTAAGACATGCTTATTAGTAGGCCCGCATTATTTGTTTCTCTCTATAAGAAGTAAAAGAATAAAAGTAGATAAACTTAGGTTTCACATTTAATGTTCATCTTATTTGGAAATGAGTCAGAGGTTCACTAAATAGCCATCATGTCATTGAAGTTGGCATGAACTTTGACCTTATTTATGCGTGTTTAAATAGCTTTTTATTTAAGATTTTATTTTTATTGGGGCACCTGGGTGGCTCAGTCCTTAAGCATCTGCCTCCAGCTCAGGTCATCCCAGAGTCATGGGATCGAGCCCCCCTCTCCCATCTGGCTCCCTGCTCGTTGGGAAGCCCGCTTCTCCCTCTCTCACTCCCCCTGCTTGTGTTTCCTCTCTGGCTTGTTTATCTCTGTCAAATAAATAAATAAAATCTTTAGAAAAAAAGTTTTTTAAAAAAATTTTTAATTTTATTTGTTTCAGAGAGAGACAGAGCTAGAGACAAAGAGAAGGAGTGGGAGGAGAGGGAGAAGACAGGGATCCCGAGGGTGGGCTGGTTCCCAGGACTCCGGGATCATGACCTGAGCCAAAGATAGCCGCTTAATGACTGAGCCACCCAGGCACCCCAAGATTTTATTTTATTTTATTTTTAAAAGATTTGTTTATTTATTTGACAGAGAGATCACAAGTAGGCAGAGAGGCAGGCAGAGAGAGAGGAGGAAGCAGGCTCCCTGCTGAGCAGAGAGCCCAATGCGCCTGGATCCCAGGACCTCGAGATCATGACCTGAGCCAAAGGCAGAGGCTTTAACCCACTGAGCCACCCAGGCGCCCACAAGATTTTATTTTTAAGTAATCTCTACACCCAACGCGGAGCTCAAACTCACAACCATGAGACAGAATTGCACCCTCTACCACCTGAGCCAGCCAGGCCTGCCTAAATTACTTCTTTTTAACAATGATGCTTGGATTAGACATCAAATAGTTAACTATATTTTTAGTTATTTTTTGTTGACAAATCTGAAGACATGCTTCTATTAAACCAACGAATTTAAATTAATATTTATCAAAGATTATTGCAGATTGTGTGAACTTGAAAAAAGTATTTGGCTTACTTTCCACATTTCTGAGAGTATACTTGATTTATATAAACAAATTTCTTTAAGCCAATTAAAATAGAGCTTTTTACAAATTAGTTAAGATTTTAGCCATGTCCCAGATACAAAACTCAAAAAACTAGTTAGATCTGAACTGTGTTTCTGGCAGACACACGAAGTTAAGGTTACATGCTCAGATGACCAAAGTTTTTACTAAATTTTTTCATTTGCATGCTGTCAGGATTCTTTCAGAACTGTTCTTTGAGGTCATTTTGTCTTTTAGAAGCTTCCCCTCCTCTCTCTTCATTGGGGCTCCCGGTTTGTGAGATGAGACTGAGCCCCGGGAATCTCTGGGACATCATCTCTCCCACTTCTGTATTTCAAGGTCCATGTGGAACTCTACACACCGTATCTATCAAGCCTAGAAAGGGGGCCCAGGGCCGAGATGCTGGAGTGAGCCGGGGCGCAGCTCGGCATGGGGCAGGGACCCTCCAAGACCAGAAGAGGTGATGCAGCTACAAGAGGGGGGCCAGTCGCCCCTCTTTTGGGCTTAAGGATTGGTCAATGCCCACGGGAAACGGTGGCCGAGCAGGACGGTGTCCCCCGGGCTTCCCGAGGGGAGACGAGAGCCTGTGGGTCCCCTGTGCTGGGCGGGGACGACACTCCC